>QJNS01000345.1:0-13543 GCA_004154925.1 Monosporascus cannonballus | reverse complement strand
TTACCCCCCCCCCCCCCCTTCCCGGGGATCTCGGCTATATGGCCTCAACACGGCCAACTCATGCATATTAGCGCCGCCGAAGCAACCAATACCTGTCAGCAGCCCCCACCAAGACATCGCACGGGAACCATCCCACATGGAACCGGACACAGACGGTTATCGAAAGGCATCCAGGCAAACACCCCACTCCACCAGTAGGGCTTCTGCCGCCAAGGTCGTGACAGAGAAAGTCCAGGATGTGGTCCGGAGCGAGCTTCTGAGGCTTGTAGAGAAGCCCACGACGTCAGAGCATCCTCATCGACTCCACACAAGAGCCGCGTGCGGAGGCCTACTAGCTACATAGGCAAGGAACTTCGTTTAGAGAAGCTGGTGAGCCTGGCAAAGGATACCGGACTGCCGACATAATCAGTACTCCCTTGATGGTCGTCCCGCATCTTCAGCGGTAACGGTCTCTTCCTCGGATGCTGGAAGTAAGCCCGTTTCGACCTCCCATAACATCTGTCGGCGGCGGCGAAGAATTCCGCCACGCACTGCGGCTGAAGAAGCGGCTCCAAGCCCGTGCCACCGAGAGACCACAATATACGCGATAGCGAAATGGTTACAGCACCGGATTTGGTGGGTGAGGGTTTCCTACCCCCTTTCCCCTAAACGTCACGAGCGCCAGTGAGCAAACAAGCACCCGTACAAATAAAATGGATGCTAGCTTATGCAGTCATATGGTATTAATACTCTCAACTTTCCAGGCACACTCGTTCTCCCTCCCTTCCCAGCGATACCAATGTCCCATTCCCTGGTTTTCTATCTTACTTCAACTGATTTTTCTCCCGCATCAAAAAATGGCCGGGAAGAAACATAACAGTCTCGTGTTTGTTGGTAATCAGCTGTATTACCACAGCAGATATTCTGCATCCATCTAGTGCTGAGCCCGTTTCGAGGATGCGTCCCCCCATTACCGCCTCCTCTGACAACGCGGATAAACACACTCATCCTATTCCATCGCCTCTTACCCTCCCCCACAGCCAACAATCGACGGAGAGGGATGAGGAGAGGCGTGACTACGGAATGCAATGGAACCGGCCTGCCCACTTGTTAATGCATGATTCTCAATTTGCCATACGGCACTAGAGAGCCCGCTGAAATAGCGGCACCGCGCCGAAGACTCAGCTGAGGAGCTAATCGCGGGATTCGATCCTTGGCCAGACAATATCCGCAGCGATTGCATAGTTGCATGAGGTGATCGTCCAATACTAGAACCGAACAAAAATAGGAAAAAAGAACACAGAAGACGCGAAGAAAGGGGGCCTGTTGGTAGGGTGGGCGAGCGGGAAGGTGCCGAAGCTCTACTAGACGAATCCCGTGCCGCCTACACCTTCCGACAGCATCTCACGAAACTAGCGATCGCATTCGCCAGGCGCACCTCCGCAATCTTGGTCACATTCTCGGTCACCCATTCCCGCATGGCTCCTTCATCCCGGGGGTTACCTAGGCGCTCTGTCCCTCGGTCTTCGGAGTCGGCTACGCTGTTCCGAGTCGCCAAGAGAGCAGCCGCCAGTTACGGACTGGGCCGCCGGGCTGAAGCGAGGCAAACCAACCGTGCCTGGACCAGCCCTCTAAATAACGACGACGAACCGGGGCAAAGAGGTCCTTCTTGGTACGTACGGACGACGAGGCCAGACACCTCCCCATGCGGCTAGGTTGCCCGGCTGGCGGCGCTCTTGTCTGATTGAGGGCGCGATTGTTGTCCATGCCCTGGGTATTCATCACAAGGGCCCCCTTAGCAGACGAGGGAGTCGTCGCGTCCGTCGCGTCAGGCGTGGCGCCAGCCAACAGTTCGCTAAGCTGGTTTCCAGCAGATGACGAACTTCGGGAGCACCGCGCCCCAATGATGGATCGAAACTGAATGCGATGCTCGCACGACTTTCAGGAGTTGGAGGAAGTGGGGCATCACCAAAGAGGGCAGCAAGTTCGAGTAGCACCGACAGGCGATCGTGGATTAGCAGAACGGGATGAAGATATACATGGCTGCATACGGTCTGAGTTGCCATCTATACCCGGCACCAACGTAAAAGATCTAGCATAGGGGGATAAAATCAGCAGCCAAATTGAGGACGTTGATGGGGGCAAATAGTTGAGAGATAGGATGGTAATCTATTCAATAAGCTAAACGATATCAACCATCTCCCTTCACACGCTATTATATCGCTTCACTAGATAGCCAGAGACCATCTACCCCTCACGCACAAGAGCAGATCCCATCGCCTCAATAATGGCAGATACCGCCGACATCGTCGTCGATGGTCCAGGACCCCGCGAGCCCGTGCTCGACGACGGGTTCCTCCTCGACGACCGCCTCGGGCTTGCCGAGGAAGAAGTCGTTGCTGCCCGATGTTTTGACCTGGCGGCTCATGAAGCGGCGGGTCCACTCGCCGATGGCGGGCTCGCCCGTCTCGTCGCGCGCCTGCTTGAGGAAGGGGATCAGCGCCGTGCCGCCCGTGCCCCTGACCTTCTTCTGGTCGGCGTTGCGGGAGGCCGTGGCGAGGTTCTGCTGCTGCTGCTGCTGCGGCTGAGACTTGCGGACGGCCTCGGGGCTGCGGGAGCGGCTGCGCGCCCGGTTCGCCCGCGACGGAAGCACAATGTACCGCGTCACGATGGCGATGTGGATGTCGCGGAAGGCGCGCAGCATCGACAGGCAGGCGTCGTAGGCGATGGCGAGCGGCCGGTCCGTCGCGCTGCGGGCCTCGACGAACTCGCGGATATTGGCCACCCCGCCGACGTCGTTGAGGAAGCGGGCGTGGGGGCCGGGCATGTAGCGGCGCATGTCCCGAATGAAGTTGTGCTTCGGCACCGAGCCGAGCCTCCCGCGTTCGGTCTCGGAGGACGCGTCCGCCTTCTCGCCCGTCGGGCGGTGCTCGATGCCGAGGATGATATCGAAGAACTGGATGAGACTGCTCTGGGCGTTGCTGGGTCCGCTGTACTGGACATACTCGGACTTGCCGGTGCCGTCATCCCACATGACACCGTGGGGCAGACCGGCCTCGGCCATGTTCTTGCTACCAGCAAGGAACGTACGAATGCGGCTGTAGAAGTAGCCGGGGTCGCAGCTCTCATGCATGCGACGAAGCAGTGCGCCAAGGTCGTCGAGGCGCTCGGCGAAGGTACACAGGCAACGTGTCACGGTCGCACCGTCACCCCGCCGAGCCGCGGCGACGGCATCCAGCATGAGGGTGATTATGGGGCCACCTCGGGCCTCGATAGCGACAGAGACAAGGTAAAACCAAGACTCGTCGAGCGATCCGGTAAAGGTTACCAGGGTGGCGAGGTTATCCAGGTCGTCGATATCCTCGTCCATAAAGAGCGGCTTGAAGTTCCAAAGAACGGAGGCGGCGTAGGTAGACACCGGAGGCACCTCGAGGTGCTTACAGATGTCCAGCAGCGGGACGGAGATGCTCGGGGGCACACGATCGCAGGGAGTGTCACCTCCCCAGATGTAGCCATGAGCGAAGAAGGTGAGGAGCATATAGGCTCTCCTCCATTCCGCGTCATGTTCCAGACCGACGGTGGAGAGGACGGGAAGGCGGTCAACGACTCCTCGAAGCCGCTTGCTGAGGACGAGGTTCTGAAGGTTGGCGGCAATGGCCTCCCACTTGTTGTAGTAGGGATCTGGGAGTCTCGTCAGGGGCAGGACGTCCGGCAGGAAGCCATGGGTTGGCGAGATTCCATAGTCAGCCAAGTTTGGGATGCGAGGCCTCATGACGATGATGTCTGTTGCGTCCGAGTTCTTGTTGTCGTGGTGGCAACGATAACTCCCAACTCGAGTAGTCCGACACAAACCAGGCGGCAACAGCCGATGATTTCGTTCTGGAAAATGAAGTGTGGCAGAGGGTCTTCAAGATAAAGTGATTTCAAGTTACGAAGTCCTGACGCAAGGAGTATACAGATGTAGTCCTGTGATACTCCTCAGCCGTGCGAAAACCCCGTGCGGTCGTAAGCATGAAGTTATTCTGGCAACTCGTATTGTTGTTGGCAATTGTTGGAAGTTGAGAAAGGAACTGTGGGTGGCAACGAAGAAAGCCCAGGAACTAAGAGTCTTTTTTAAACAGTTTAAAGTTTCGAGGCCGTGGCCTCGGCGAGGTAACGCGTGGAGTCAGTTCGAAGCGGCTAGTAGACAAAGTTAGTCAGCCCTTCAAGTTTGTCAGCCATCATTCTATCGCCATTCAGGTGTCAGAAGGATATTCAAGTAATGCTAGTAGTAACTACGGTATGATGCTATGAAGCCGCCATATGATGAGACCTCGGTACTGTTAGTCCTAGAACCGAGTTGACAAAGAATAATGCGACTGTCAGGCTCTGCGGCCGATGATTATGCCGTCCGTTCCGCATTGTATTTGCTGCAATTACCGCCATCAAGGTATAAAAACCTCACCAAAGGGCACACGAATTGGCAATTCGGAAACCCGGGCGGCAAAAGCATTGCAAAGAGAAAAAGGCCGACTTCGGCCATTTTCATCAGAGTCCCCAGGTGAATTGCCTGGAGCTCTTTGTCCATAGCCAACTGGTACACACGTAGTAAGAGCGGGGGACTCGGACTGTAGCATTGTGGGCTTCCAGGCCATCATGGATTATGAGGGAATTGCTAAGGACGGCTCCGCGAGGTTGAGGCTGCGGCAAATATGTAGTGCTAGAATTGAGAGTTCTTGGATACCCACCCGCCGCCCCTTTGTGCCTACAAGGGAAGAAGCATCGGAATAAGCAGCCTGATCTAGCCGACATCGAGTACCTAGGTACCCATGTACTTGGTACCTACCTACCTACCATGGCTCTCTTAGCCGAGCCAATCACATTCGCATCGCATTTCAGCACACACTACCTAAGTACCTACTGTAGGGATGGGGGGGTCTATTGCGTAGGTGCATACGCCCCGATAACGATATCCCACCCTCCAAACACACGTAATGCAATGAATGCATCCCATCCGCCTCTATATCCACGGTGAAGTTGGCGATGGTCTCTCGGGATGCCTGTCCAGCAGCACGTCTTGAATTGGCTCTATAGCGTTCTCACCAGCGTGAGTGCCGTCGTACCTTACTTACTTATCCTTAAGTTGAACTTTCTCTTCGTGCTTCATGGTTGCTTATCAGATGCTCATTCTTAGGAATACCACGATGTGAACCGGACCTACAATGATGTAGCTCAGGCGTTATCTCAGTACCCTTCTCTGTCCCCGAGAACGGATGTCCACAGTACGGTTGAACACCTCTATCTCTCCTGGCCCGCGAGCCTTGAAGTCTGACCCGGATCTCTCTTGTTAGCTTTCGACAACGGCGTCTCCGCCCTGCTCTTACACCTCTCGGGCACCATCCCGGTGGTCTTCAGAGGCACCACGTACAGGTTCCCCATATCGATATGGGTGCCTCACGCCTACCCCCGCGAGGCGCCTTTGGCATACGTCACGCCTACCGAGAACATGATGGTACGGCCGGGCCAGCATGTTGACCCTCAAGGGAGGATATACCACCCTTACCTGGCAGCTTGGCCAGAGTTCTGGGATGTGAGTAGTAGGACATTGCAATGGTCCGCAAATCGGTGCTTACACGACTCCGGCAGAAATCATCCCCGCTGGATTTCCTAGTTATACTACGAGATATCTTCGCGAAGGAGCCTCCTGTCGTATCGAAGCAGCAAGCTCGCCCACCACCACCGCAACACACACCGTCTCCCAATCCACCACCGCCGGTCCCCCCTCTGCCTCCGGACGTGTCAAGAGAGACATCCATGCGACACCACACCCCGCAACAGACCGATGGCGGCCGTCCACCACCGCCGCCCCCTAAAGGACATGACCTCCCTCAAGTGGTGTCTGGCCCGTCTACCGTGGCCACGGGACCGCCTCCCCCTCCCCCTCCCCTACCACCAGGAGTCCGCCGCGAGACTGCGCAACATAGCCCGCATCCTCATCCGGCTCCAACGCATCAACCGAATCGACTTTCCAGATACGAAACGGCGCCCCCTCTGCCACCTCAACCGCAGGATCAACAACACCAACCGGCACCAGTTTACCATCAACAGCCGTCTCCGCCTGGCCAGTACCATCCCCAACCACAGCAGCAGCAACCACCGCAGCCGTACCCCCCGGGGGGCCCAGCACCACCAGGAGGGGGATATCCACCTACAGACTCCCGCCGCACATCCATAGTGTCTCCGGCAACACCCTATAACGCAGCAGTAGTCCACGGGCCTCCTGGGCCACCATACACCAGTCCACCCCCGAACTGGCAACAGCAGCAACCACACCACCCGCCACCAGCCCAGCCCAAACCCAAACCCCCGCCACCCCCGGACATCATGGACGAGCCCCTAACCCTGACCCTCCCATCCCCCTCCAACGCTCCCCCGCCCCCGATCCCGCCCAACCCCGAGAAGGACGCGCTCCTGCGGCAGCTCGCCAGCACCTTGTTCACGCTGCGCCAGCGCGCGCGCGACCAGAACGCCTCGCTCCTCGCGGGCCTCGCGGCGCAGCGCTCCGCGATGCAGACTGCCCTAACAAAACTGCAGTCCGACACCGCGGCCCTGGGGCCCCTATCCGCGACGCTCCAGAGCAACGCGGCGATCCTGCGCCAGAGCATCCGCGACGCCGACGGCGTGATCGAGGGCAGCCGCGCTCTGCCGCCCCCGGACATCGACGCCCTGCTCGTGGCGCCCACCGTCGTCGCCAACCAGCTGTACGACGCCGTCGCCGAGGAGCGCGCGCTCGGCGACGCCATCTTCGTGCTCGGCCGCGCCGTCGAGAGGGGCCGGATCGGGCCCGCCGTCTTCGCCAAGACCACGCGGAGCCTCGCGAGGGAGTGGTACCTCAAGAAGGCGCTCGTGCGGAAGATCGGGAGGGGCATGGGGCTTGTCGGCTAAGTGAGGGTCCGTGGAAGCGGGTAGACAGCCATGTTCGTGAAAACCTGCCGGGAAGAGGCCCACATGGGGGATGCCGGGGAGGAGGCAGTATGTAAGGGTGAGGGAGGCGAAGCGGGGGGGGGGGGAAGGGTATGGTAGATGGGTGGCACGGACGCATGCAAATACGACGCGACGAAGATACAGGCAGGGCGCGATAGATGAATGGACAGGACGTCGCATATGCATCTACTTGCCGTGCCTACGGGTATGCATGTATGCCATGGCCTAACAGTCACACAGCTGATCTATAGCAAGGATGGATGAATGACAGGGTCGAGACCAAGACAGCGAAAAGAGTTGTGAGATAGTTTCGTGCTGCCTCCTCCTTCATTGAAAAGCCCACGTCACTAGTACTGGACTTGCAGCCCATCAACCTCTGTCATCTTCTGCCCTGCACCCCAGTGCTATTTTCTTCGTCCCTGCCTACCCATCCCCCTTTTCTGATGCTTCCTCCTCACGCCACCCAGCCCGAGACTGTTCTGATCCCCGGCAGGTCAAGCCATGAACAAACCATGCAGTATGATTGCCTACCTATCTATTCGACTCAAAGTCCAAACAGGTATGGCGTGACGAGAGGGCAGCTGGACGTCCTCCAGAGACCTACTCGATAAGACCCAGCTGGAGTGGCAGTCAGGCCGGTTGGTAGACTGATTAAGCTTGTTGTCTTGTTACCCTACTTATTCCACTACCCATACAGAATCCATGTCCCCATCCTCTCGTTCCTCCGCTAGCCTATAGAGATGGTAGCAAAAGGGAAAGGCTGTCTCATCTTGACGGTCCAAGCCGTGTTAGCATCTGCTCGCGATAAGTCCCGTCTATCCACCCCACGCTATGATAATGCTCTCCGTTCCTTTTCTTGTTTTCCCTGACCCCATTAGCTCCTCATCATTACCCGCTCCCCGGCCTTCAGGATCCTCAGAAACACACCCTCGACATGCATCCCTAGCACTCCTTACTATTACCGCCAGCGGCCCCGGGAGCACCGGCCGAGCCGCTGGCGGCACCCGTGCCGCCACCCAGGCTACTCAGCATGCCGCTACTGGTCATCTTGTCCTTGTCCATGCTCACGAGCTTCTTCGCCTGTTCCGGCCGCCTCGGCTTCGGCTGCCGGATCTTCTCTACCCTGGACTGACGCACGACGAATCCAGAGTCCGTCTTCTTGCCCCAGCTGCGGTCCTTCCGTATCCACCTCTTCATCGTCTTGCCCGCTTTCTCACTTTTGATTTTTCTGTACCTCCTATCTTCCGTGGCGCTCGTGGTTTCCGCCGTGACCCTGCTGCCGGGCGTGTCGGTGCGCTCACCGGGCTCCTCCTCGGGGATGGCAGAGGCGGCCTTCTCCTTCCCCTTCCCCATGTCGCTATCTCTGTGGTGGTGTATGGATGGAAATGAGAGCGGAAGTGGAAGGGACCGGGAAGAATCAAGAAAACTTAGGCCGATTCTGTGCTCATTTTCCCGCTGCTCACGTCGGAACAGCTTTGTATCTTCCTTTAGCTCACGTTCCCTCTTCTTCTCGTCGTGCCGAGACCGCCGCCGGGCCTCCCTGGAGCTTTCCTGCTGTGAGCGTACCTTCTCGAGCGCGTCTGGATCCCCTTGCGGCGTCGCCGGTCGCGGCGACACGTAGCGCAAGTGTGCCGGGTCGTGAAGATTTTTATCATTATTTGACGACTCGGCGACCACCTCATCCCCCGATTCGGACTGAGATTGATAGTGGCGATCGCGTCGCGGATGCTTGCTTTCGACATTCCCGTCGAAGCCAAAGGCAACGGGGCTAGCGAAGTCTCCCGATGTGCAGTTTTCCGGATTCCTTGGCTTGCGCGCCAGAAAGGGCAAGCCCTGCCGTAGGGATACTTGTCGTTGACGATGTAATCGCCATGGCGGTGGTGACAACCGACGAGGACGGCGGACGTAGGTCAGGTAGGGCATGTTGCTCTCCAGAGTTGTGACGAGCATCTCGTCGATGTCGCCGCTGGAACTTCGTTGCGATGAAAGAGCCGTTGATGACCGCCGAATCTCAGATGACCGGTGGAAGTGGTATGCAAACGAGTGGCGGGTACGAAATGTGAAGCCGGACGCTCTAGAAGAAGTACGACCGGCATTGTGATCGGCGTGCGAGGCGGGATGTTCGCTGCTGTCATCATCATCGCCGTCCCCATTATCCGTGGTGTGAGAGAGAGATTGGGAAATCCGCCGCCACATTTGGGCGCCTCTCTCTTGAATCGGCCGCCAGCCTCCGGAGGCTTTCCCCCTGTTTTCCGTTTCTCCGTTGCGTTTAGAAGTCGAATGGAGGTTGGCATCGTTCGACTTGGCACGACCGCCTGAGACGGTCCCCTGTGGAGAAGAGCCCTGTCCCAAGCTTTCAAAGTGCTCGATTCGGTCCTTGATTGGCGAGTCCGGTGGGATGGATGTCTTCGACTGCTGGGGGCTATCAAAGACATCTGGCGTCTTTGGGCCGGCAAGCATTACCTTTGAATTTGATGATCTAATCTCATGGGGCCGCTCCGAGAAGTCACACGAGAAGTCGTTGGTAAAGATCTGAGTTGTCAACGAAGGAGCACAGCTCGTCTTAGATAGCGAGGCCGGCAACCCAGGCTGTCCCTCTAACTGGGTGAAACCTCCTGCCTTGATATCTGCCGGACCACTATAGCGATTTCCATTGAAAGACAGGGACAGCCTAGGCGAAGGGCTTTTGGTCGAAGCCCGATCGAATTGCCTTCGGAGGTCAGAGACTTTGCCCATACGTCGTGGTGGTATCTCGGGTCTGGAGACCAACTTTGGTAACTGAGCGATCTTGACCGGGATTGTGTCCGCAGGCAACTCAACTGTCTCCATATTAGTTGCGTCATGATGGGGTTGGCTTCGGCGAGCGAAAAATGAGGAGACGGAGCTTGACTTCGGGAAAGCCTTACGGCGGGTCGTTTGCGTGGCCTCGGTAAGAGATGCGGGCGAATCTAACTCCACTGGGACACGCTCTGCCGTCCCAACTTCCAACAGGACCTGTAAAGGTGCGTGGAGCATTGGTGGTTCCAGTATATCATCCTGCCGTCGGCCAGACCGGTCGCGTATTACCATTGAGACGATGGGACTTTCCCCTTGAGCGGCAGTTGTCCGTGGCGTGGGTGAGAACTGTTGCGACCTCTTTCCCTTTAACTCGTTTCTATGTGCTCGTGCTCTAGCACTCGGCGGCGTAGCAGAGGTGGCACACGTCTGTCGATTCGGAGTATCGCCCGTGAAAGATTTGGAGTGACGCAGGGAGGACGAGGATTGTTGCAGATCTCCACTCTCTCTATGTGGACGTTGGGGGGTTTCCTCAACCCTCAAATTCGGGTTATTGGGCGTCTGTGGTATATAAGGAGAACCCTCTTGGCCTACGTTCTGCTCAAAAGATTTGCGGAGGTCGGCGACGCTAGGTTTCTGGTGCCGTAGAGACCTCTGTGGAATAAGGGGTTGCTCGTGATGTAGAGCAGTGGCATTCTCCGATAATTTATCACCAAGGTTCCGGGACCTCTTCTCGGATGAATTCCTTGGTGAATCATCGTGAGGTGAAATCCGGATCCTACTCGGCGTTGTCGTAATCTGCTGGGCTGATTGCGATTTGGCCAAACGCCTCGGCGACGGAGTTTTGAAATCCGTGGTAGGTGGTGCTATCTTGAACGCAGCAGGGTCTAGTAGCGACTTAAGGGGCAATAAAGCTAACAAGTCGAGGGTGATTAGGAACAATTCTGGCCGCAACCAGAGGAGAGATGGTATGCGGCACTCACCGTCTTGCTTCTCAAACAGTTTTTTTCGATCTGGAACAAGCCTAGGATCCTATCCAGGTCGTCCAGTTACCGGAGAAGCCACGGCACGAGCCGGGTAGTCGATCTCTGCACGTCGACTGTCTGGACCATGCGCAGCCGAATACAAGCTTTTGCCTTCGGAATGCTCGTTATTGAGCGTACCGCGGTCAGCGTTGGCGTGTCCACTAGCACAGCCAGAAGGGTGATCATGTACGCCTGGGAATTTTGCTCGGGTACTGACGGGGAACATCGATTTCCTTCTAGAAGGGCTCGACATCATGCGCTGTGGGGAATCGTCCGGTGCGGTCCCCGTGGCACTATCCACAGGCAGTGGAGCCAAAGGAGGCCGAGGTTCTCTGGACTGATAGTCTGCTTGATGCGTACATAGTGGTCGGAGGACTTCCCTTTCCTTTCCCCTAGATAATGACTGCGAGAATTGAGGGTTGAATCTCCGGACGTTGCTTTCTGCTTCTCGCGCCTCAAATTTAGAAACGAGTTCACTGAGCTTTGAAGACGCAACCTTGTGCTTTATTGGAGGATGATATGATTCTTCCGATGTGCGGAGGGGGTTTGGAAGTCTTGAGCGAACCGAAGACTGAGAGGAGCTTCTAGCTTGACCTAGGTTCGGCTCTGTAATATCAATACCATGACCTAACCCAGACTCCTTCTTCCACGGAGGGATATGAAGCGGAGGAGTTCGAAGACTAGGAGAGGTAAGGCCGGGCTCATGATCAGGGGAGTGCGATCGGACGGAAGAGTTCTCCGGGGAGCTGTGGAACTGAAACCTAACAGACGTCATTTGACGGCATAAAATACAGGAACTATAAGAGAACAAGTCCAAAAAAGAGCCAGATGAAACAGTTTTATCTCGAAGAGACATGTAGCTTGGAGCGGAAACAAGCGGGCGATGCCTCGATGTTTTGGATGTAGGTATATGGCCTCGACGGTGACCTGCCGGCCAGCTGTACCTACCTAAAGTACGTCAGGGGGTAAGATGCCAATTTTCTGGCAGGTTACATATTCAGTAAGTACCTAAGGTAGATAAGAATAGCCATGGATACCCTTGAACGCATGTAACGAAGCATAGGAGACCTGAGGGCCACAGGCACAAATCCATGCAAGCACTGAAGGTAGCGACGGCCTCCGAGAGCCATCGCCACTGCCCTGACCTACTCTCTGTCCTACACGTGTGGATATTGATAGCGGACTAGAGTCAATCGGTTAAGGGTAAATGGGAGAGTGGCGTGATCAAGAAGCAGGATAACAGTGTAGTGGGAAGTGCAGCGGCATCTTCCTGTGGTGTTTTGGAACTTTGGAATCTTTAGGGGCAATATGTGCGTCTTGGGAGAGGTAGAATGCTACGGCAAGCGCCTCCGTGCTTCCCGGGCTAGGGCCACTGCTGCTTTTGCACTTGTTGAAACCCGCAAGCACCGCAAGTATCAAGTGCTTTAACTTCAGGTCGTTCTTGCCGATTGAAGGAGTTCTGAAAAGAGCCCGGGCCCGGCCGATTAAAGACACCCACTGTAGAACAGAGAGGACCTATCAGGTCATTCCCAAGAGCTGGCCTGACAAGGTATTATCTGGTGTCCACTATGCTCGGCAACATACCGGTCTGGCCGGGAAAAGGGCCAGAAATAGAGACATCGTAGTAACCCAGCGCCTGTCGGTAACCGGATTCACGTCCCCTATGAGGGGCAGAGACGTGTGCAATTGCAGGCTTGTTTGGTCAACTTCTCCCCGATTCTCTCGGCAATAGCTCCGCATCCGTATGAAGACCAAAGTATGGCCGATTGAGCCCCAACCATACCGATATCGAGGTAAGAGCGCATTTCAGTAGCCCCTGAAGTAATTCCTGCCGCTGTCATTCGTCTGCCGCAACGGCAGTGGCAGCGTTACCGAGACCATAGCCTATAACCGCCGCGACGAGAAAATTGGCAATACACTATTACGCTCTTCTGGCGTGTTTCCCGCAATACTCCGGGTAGGGGTGAAAAAGAAGTCATGCCAGAAGGCGATGATGAGCATCGCGCTGAAGACCTACTCTCTGTATTGATACACGGTGGATGTCAACGCAATGAGATTCAGAGCCAAGAGGAATAGTAGAGGATTCAAAGCATGCTAATTGGGAGCACAATCTGCAAAGACGCGTAGCGTGTGACATTGATGATCCTACACCGTCTAATAGTATATGAACTTACTGACTCCCATGGAAGAGTAGTCGCGTATACCAAGAGATTTTGGGGGGGTCCTAGAACGGGGTCTCGGAAGTGGAGCGAGTTCCGAAAATCTAGGTACTGGAAACGGCTCCACAGCGGGAACAAGAACGAGGATCCACGAAAGCTAAGGCAGGCAAAGCCGCACCCTAACTTGCACTCCGCTGAGCTCTCTCCCCAGTATGAGCACAGACAAATATTAGCTATGACGGGGTCACATGAAAAATCCAATTCTGCCTAGGCTGAATCCGCCACAACAAAGCCACGACCCCACTGGTTCAAAGGCGGCTTGTCTTCAGGGGCTAATCAGGAGTCCCCGCAGCTCCAAAAGAATGGTGGTTATGGGTTCGGCAAGGCAGAATCGTAGACAAGGCCAAGATTATAGCCTTTGCTCACCCGCTATATATTCTCTTCTATTACTGTTGTCCATTGTGTTTAAATCAGTCCATAGATTGAACCTGTGACACTTCGTCACTTTTACTTCTTTTCGCTATATACACTTTATTACACATCCTGTAAAATGTCAGAGTAGGGTGAGGGAATTGGTACCCGTGGGTGACCCACGAATACCCACGCTAAATTTGGGTGACCCGTGGGAACCCACGCAAAAAA
>QJNS01000344.1:0-66184 GCA_004154925.1 Monosporascus cannonballus | reverse complement strand
CCCGCCCCCGGCGCGGGGGGCGGGTGAGGGACGATGTGGGAGTCGAGAGGACCGAGGCTGTTAAAATATGTAGGTTTTCTGGTATGGAAGTAGAAGTCGCGGAAAGAGCGGTGGGTGTAAGTCACAGATGCATGCGGGTAGGAGACACACACCCCCACGGAAACCGACTGTGATCTCACGGAATTATTACAGTGGACGTTTGTGGGTGGCCGGTACTGCCTGGGGTTGACAAGGTGATTCCGAATTGGGTGAGAAAGATAAAATGTGAGACGTAGAATGCCACTTGCAAGTGACTGGATAATGGGAGGTAGAATTACAAATAAGCAGGTTGTGAGTCAATGGCTGTTGAATGGATGCTTCTCAGCAACAGTTTGCTTGCTAAAGCAAGGTAAGTAAGTACCTAGGTCCAAGGATAAATATCAATACTAATGGGAGGAAACGGAGAAGAGAGGTCTCATGTTGTCGCGCTCGTTACGAGGAATTCGCAAGATATTTAAGACCAGACTATGAAATGGAAGCACTGACTGACAGTCGCTATCCATCCATATTCTAATAATAAAAGGCGCTTGGAGTAACAAGACGTCGTCTCAATGTTATTCGCCTTGCTTTTGTGTACATGTATGTAATATGATACTAAAGCACCATGCCTTTATTAAATGATCAGGCATATGTACATAGGAAGATACATTCAGGCATACATGCCATCCGTACATTCAATATGTTCAATAATGTTACGGTACATGCTGTGTGCGTGCATCTCTACATAGGTCTTTAGGCAGGTACCAAACTAGTGATATCTGGGGAAATTTTAAGACGTAAGCATACGATCTGTATGTTTAACCCCATATTCCTGCGGCATTTCCCACGGCATGGGGTCCTAGGGGGGGCAGGCCCGCTTTGTAACCTCAGGCTACCTAAACTTAGGGGGGATCAGGGTCTGCGGTGCGAGGTTTCCGGCATGCTAATGGAAGGATTCATGTATGTGGGTAGGTGCCCTGGAATGAGGACCTAGCGATCTAAGGCTTAAGCCGGTTCGAAGGCCCGGAAGGCTTAGTACTAGATCATACCTAGTACCCCCCTTACCAACAGAGTAGTAAACTTGCTCTCTCGTCATGCACTTCAGTTGTACGGATAAGGAGTTCGGTATGACTGCTAGATTCTCATGCTCTACGTTAGCTTCGCGCTGGAATGAAGGAAGCTGTAGGCATTCGCTCAGCTCCAGATATTTCGGCCCGGCTCCGAGCTAGGTATTATCACCATCTTGGGGGCTGTTCCGTGGCTGCAGCACGTTGCAAGCTCACGTCGATCCTTAGTTTCCCGTTGGTCTGTAACCTACAGGAAGAATATTCAATAATAGCGACATATACGAAGTACCACGTCGCAGTATTGCTGTCCTCACGACCGGGATGCGATCCCGTCCCAGAGCAGGGCTGAAGAGAGTGAAAGGACGTTAACATCGCCAAGTGAGCAAAAGAGTGTCAGCTAGCTCCCTCCGTTTGACGATCAAATGTTCATGTGGATCGTCTCCCCAGACGAAACAAAATCCCGTAGCCTCGGGCTACGATCATCGCCACCAATGTCACAACAATAAACTTTTTTTTTATTTAGGCGGCAGACTTTCATCACGTTCCCAACCCAACGCCGGTGCGCCAAGGCCGTTGTCATTGGCGCAAGAGTCGCCAATAAAAAGGGGAACTGAAAACTGTCTGCCTCTCGGCCCGTCTGTATGGCTGAAGTCATCAACTTACACCGCCATATCCTGTTTGGTGGCTCTTTCAAATAATTGGCGAGCGGTTGCTCTCAGATGAGTCTTACCAGGCCCCGGAGACGGAAATGAATCGAACCCAGACGAGACCTGCGCCAGATTTGTCAGATTAATTGTGTCACATACCGGTGATATCTGCCTACCCACCTGGGGGTATGGTATGGTGAGGATACGACGGGGAATCCGCGCTTCCCCGTGCCCCACGAAATTCGTGCTGCCAAGTTACATGAAGTGGGTCGTTTTCTCTGGGGTAGAAATTCCGGAGAAACATCGAAACCTCCGGATGTGGACCTCGGTTTCTAACGTTAGCACTCGCCGCCCCTACGTTGCTCCGTCAGGCCGTAGCCGTAACCATAACCGTAACCAGCCTGTCGTAGGTGCAGTATTTACTCGGTTACTGTAGGTTACTAACTAGTAGGTTTGAAACTCATTAATATTTTGCAATGCGATTATTCACATACATTACCCTCAACGTTGGTGTCCTTCTTCCATCTATCGATCTGTTACTTTGGAAACGGTCGCGACCTGTTCATTTTACCACCTCAAGCCTAAATTAAGAAAGCCTTGCGTGTAAACGCTGATACTAATTTGCCATTCAGGTAACATTCCCTCTGTAAGATCTCCTCTCTAAGAGGCAGGTAGACGGTGCTCCTGTTATCACTTCCTAGATGGACCGCTCACTTACTTATACGGAGGTAAGAAGAATAGTCAGATGCTATCAGCCATGACTGCCATGTTGCCATCAAACCTCAAGCAGCAAAATTACCGGTTGCCGCACAATTCATTTACCACACCACCAACCAAACCACATTAGGAGATTCCCGTCGCCTCCCCACGCGACAATCTTTTGTTTTTCGACTCTTGTAATCCTTGTGGGAGTTTGGCTTCGAGAACAATTCCACCGGGATATGTCCGACACCCTTGCCCCTGTCGATTGCTCAGGACTCCACGAGGATGCAAGGATTTTCGGCTCATTGAGTGTTGTGCACCGGGCCCCTCTCAGCTTCAGGTTTCAAGTTTGCCAAGTCATCCCCCCCGATGATGAGTTGCGATATCTCGCCAGTTCGCAAACCACCCTTGAATCACCTTGAGCGGAGCGCGACCGTGGTTTCTACCGGCCATGGGACCAATTAATTAGCATTATTTTCTCGTTCCCTGTTGAAGCTATCAAGCAGAGTACGATGCTAATCTCAGGAAGATACGTTGCACTCGCCGCAAGGCCCTGTGAATGCATTTCAGCGCATTATGCGAAGTACCATCAAGACTGAAAGAACCTACATGGGAACATACTGGGGGGGTGGTATCACTTCCCCACGCCGTTATAGCTGATACCACCTAACCTCGTTATCGTACCCGCACGGCTGGGGACTTTTGATTCAATTCCCTGTCTAAAACGTGCTCCCCCCCGGGCTATATCCGTTTTCTTAACTGCTGCTGCAGGTCAGCGCTTACCCCTATAAGCGACCGATGGGCACGTAAGACATGATGATTTGCGGTGAGGCTGCAGCCCTTCAGTCCCCTAGCTGAAACTACGCATTCCATGACAGAATGGTCCACCGAATTCTGTCAACATCTTCCGCTGCTTTAAAATATCATTCCCTATCGTAGAGCCAGCCTTATTGCGAGTTCTCAGTTAGTTACCAGACTTGGCACTGTCTGACCTTTATGAATACCTGAGCCACAGAATGGTATCTCAAATAGCCAAACCTTTCAGCCATAGGTAGAGAGCGCAGAGGCCACCTATATGATCCGTCCGAGGACCTGGGCTCACCCTCGGTCAAAACCTGTTCACTTATTTCGGCGCATATTCGCCATGTTAGCAGCGATTTATACGTGCACAGATAGGTACATAGGTCTGCTGGCTGCTCCGATATCTGGTCATTCTCTGGAATAAAGGAAGCGAGCTAGCCATTTCTTTGCCCGAACCCGAGAAGCCGGTGGGGGAGCTCATGTAGACTAAGTAGATCACCCCCACGGGGAGGGAAACGCGAGGCTTCCGGCTGCAAATGACACGTAAGCTCCTAAGAAGCCGCCGTCGAGAGGCCTTCAAAGAGGAAATGCTTGGTTTCCTCCAAGACATCCTGATCGAGTTCCGCTGCCCCACGTCAAACTCGGCCAATACGGGGACAAAATAGTTAGTTATCTTCTGCGCTAGCTTCCTAGTCAGGAAGGTGACCAACCCACCTACGAGATAACTGATGCGCAGATAACTCTGGGACGGCCAAAAAAGGAACGGCAGAGGCTGCTCTCAACAGACACCATCTCAACGTTTAGAGTTGATGCCAACTCCTGGTTCGATACGGCGTTGTTTCTGGAGGGTGCAGATGAGCAAAAACCCTTCCTCCGCGGCTACCGCCTCGTTTCTTCAAAGTCCCGGTACCGTCTTTTGGCGACCATGAACGAGACGAAACAGGCAACACCACTTAACACCAGATTACTGGTCAGCAAGATCATCCTTCGCTAATATTGCGGTGGGCCTACCCGACCGAGTTATCTGCCCAGAATAGTTGTAACAATTGGCATCGGCCCCCATTCCACACAACACCAACGGCCCAGTGGTTGGTGCGCGTCAGTTATAAGATTGTATAACACGCCACCTAATTCATCAGCTTACCATGTTATTTCTCATAGGACGTAATTCTTGGAGGCACGCATCACATCAGCACATATCGTATTATTCGGTTTTTCGGACTCGAAGCCCAGATTCGGCCCTGGTGCGCCCCCGAGCCAGCAGCATTTGGCGTGTTGATCTTTCTACGTACTAACGGGGCTAGTCGCAGATCCTCAGCCTGGTGATCGCCGCTACGCCGCAGATCAAGGCTCTAATTTAAAAGTATAGTAGGAAAATAGATATGATTGAAACAACACGATCGCGTGTCAAGGCTAGAGGCATCGCCCTTGGAATAATAGGACGATCCATTCATGTCCTGCGCTGCATGCCGGTGATCCTACCATCAGGTATCAGACGAAACATACGGGATACTGGATGATTCCGGCACAGGAAACTGCATATGCGAGTCATCTCGACTATCTAGGTAATTAATCTCTGACACCACTTGAGGCAACCCCAATTAGATCATGGATAAGCCGAGTCGGTGCTTATCTCATAGCTTTGGATATCGCTATGACCATAACGTCGGGGATGCTCTCGTAATAGGGCCCAATATGGAGGCCAGTTTCTGGAGGCCAGTTTCATGACGTGCGGTCTATAACTCTAGGCCGGCTACCTGATGGTCTCATCGGGTTGCATTACGCATGCCACTGTACACCCCTTCGGCTGTACTCTGTCTGATAAGGGCCAAATGTAACTGCATATAAGGGTGGAAGGTAAGTGCGAGGCGTCTCATAGAGGTCGCTCTGGCTCGAGAGCTTATCTATTCTTGCCCTCATGCACCTCGTAAGCAATTACCTCTGAAGGCCGACAACCAACACGACCTTCGCCTCATGCAACGACTCCTCGCTCGCTGATGAATCAGTAAAGTGATAGCAAAGGGCACGCCAACCCCAAGTAGGTAACACTCTGGCGCCTTATGTTGGGGGATAGGGGACGGTGCGAGGATCCAACGAGAATTTTGGCTCTCGGAATGGCAACGGAGTTCGCTTGGCATCGTCTTATAATGTCTCTTGCTTGGTAATAAGGCTGCACCCTGGAGTCTGACGGAGGAAGGCGTCAAGTATGATCAAGTAATCCCCTCACCACAGCTCCGGTACGAGGCCGGCGTCGTCCTACGACACCAAAGGTCTTTCGCCTCCAGAGCGGTGAACGCTTTCTTCTTCTCATCGATCCCCCGTCTTCTATTAATACAAGGGAACTACCTAGCTAGGGTACAAAGGTGCCCAAGAAGACTCTTGCCTTAAAGTCATGAAGTCGAGAAACCAACCAACCAGCTAGCGCGGGACGGGGTATCACAACCGGGTCTTCTGAAGGCTTAGACGGAGATTGCCTCTGCTGTGGGACCCCCCCGGTGCGACCCCGGACCTTGGTTTCGCCACGCCGCGGGATCTCCATTCTTAATACGTATGCGTATCATGCCCGTACGCATCTAGTTACGTATGCTGGCTTTACCACCGACGGGGCCGCAGGGCGAGAAGATCTGGATTTAGAGCGGAGGCGAGCTACGGTAACTCCACCGCTCGGGCAACAGGTAGCAGGCCGCTGATAGATCGGGTGCTCCATCAGTTCGGTTTAGGCGTCATGCGAGCTTCGGAACTGCGGAGGCCCAGAGAGATGAATTAATCCTTGTTAGCTGACGCCATGCGATGCCCGGGTGTGTCCTTTGAGGAAACGAGCATTTCCGTGTGTCGTCCCGGTGGTATCTGGGAAGAACCGGCCGTGCCGTGAAGTGGCGGCTTAAAATAGGGCTAGAACTTCAATGATGGCAAGCTTCTCGTATAAAGCTAACCGGTGAGTAGTCACTCTTGCTCTCAAGGTTCGTAGGCAACCAAGAAAAAGAATTCATGCTATAGGGATTAATGGCTTTGCCTCTGACCAGTCCCGACGACTGGCCACGAAGAGATAGGGTAGAGATCCTGACTTAAGCGCCGCAGAAGTCGAAGAGGATCCAAGAGATCTCGAGCTTACCCTCGGGATGCACAATGAAGGAGGGAATGCACCCCACTTACTTAGCATGACTGGTTGTAGCTCCTGTTAAAACCTTCGTCAACTACAAAAGGAGACAGGAACTTAGGCTTAATATAACCAACTGGTATCAAAATTCCAGCTTCGGAACTATTAGGAGCTACTAGCAAACAATGGTATATCACGTCCAATTCAGTGAATCTAGTTGCAGTGTTTCGAGCATGAACACTTCCACTGACCGTGACCCTAAAGGAACCTTGCCAACGTCAAGAGTACCAGTGCGCAGCAGATCAAGTCGATCAATCAGAATGGGTCAACAGAGATCCATCGCGGCTATCACAGACACAAGACCCTGCAGGAATACGGGCGGTGTTTTGCAAGGGGTCCGTGGCTGGGTGCGTGATTATAGATGCTATGGTAAAAGTGAGTGGTAGTGGCGGGTGACCGAGAGGGTGCTATTGGTTGACCCTAACTGGCAGATATCCCGATGTTGATTTGGTCATAGTCCGAGGTTCCCGCATCGAGGCATTTAACCGCGCAGTGTCCTCAAGCTGCAGCTTGTGATACCCCATGAGCAACGTTTCTGGCCCCTTCACTTCACCTCCGCAGCCTACTTCGCTTCACCTCTGCTGTTTTTGCCCATGATCCGCCGCCAACTCCGTTCGCGGTACCCCGCGTGTGTCTTTTTTATTACCCTAACGCTCATAGAGCGGTTGTCCCCGGTTCATCTTGCGGAATCGGGTAAGTCGCTTCTGCTGGCGCCACCGTCGGGTCCGGCCCTTGAACTGCCGGGGAGCTTGGGAGCGTTGCGCCTGGCGACAGACTCGTAGGACCGAATAGATTCCGCGAGGATTCCGATGTGGATCCCGAGGACAGATTCGGTACATCGCGTCCTTGCTCACCAAGGTGGCATCCTCGGACTTGGACATCTGCGGGATGAAAGGGGTTCAGGTGGTCGACAACGCGCAGGCGCTGGATTGGTTCGGGTCTTTTTGTATCGCAGGGGACAGCAACACGCCTTCTCCGTCTAGTAGCGGCCACTTACAAGACGTCCAGAAACAGAACGACGGCCAAGCCGATCTCCTAAGGACGGGGATCTTGGAGCCCGGTAACGAGTCGCAGGGGAGACTGTACGTCTGGACAGCCATGAGGATGATGGCTGCCGCGGTGGTCGGGTAGAAACGCGTTCGTGTCCACGATACCTTGTCTAGGGCCTGCATGCTGAATCGTAAGTGGATGGAATCGGAGTGCGCCGGAAGATGCAACCCAGCGCGTTGCTGCCGGCTTGACCCGGGGTTCGACGGATTGTTTTAAAGGAGGAGATCGGAGAAGTCACTTATCTGGTGATCTACTCGGTATATGGAGTTCCTACATTGCTCCAGACATCGAAACTGGCCCAGCTTATCTTTCAGGTTCGTAATTAAGGTACCAAGTGCGTGCCTTGACAATGCGAGTGAGCTTTCGTCATGTTTGGGCAAGACCTCCTCTCTTTCTTAGGAGTAATAGGCGCAATTTCCACGGGGCATCAGATATCAGCCCCGCTCGCAGGCTCGATATACGTTACGCCGCGGCATCCTCTACATTGCCTCTTGGAAGCCATATGAGCTTGACACAGCTCTTCAGAATATTAGGTTCGCTGATATGAACTAGGCATTCGAGGAGGGGGGTATTTTCCAATGTTGGCAACAGCCACCATTATCTTCTATTTCCAGCCCGTTATCCTGTGTTACTGCCGTTCGCTAAGCAGCCAACGGCAAGCCTCCAGCACCCCTTGCCACCGAATTTATAACCAACACCATACCATCGACTGTTGGCCTATGCCCAGCTCAACATCGCATCTGAGATATGGGTCTAGGTAAATCAAGTTAGATTTAACCGAGCGCTTGGGCGACGCTCTAAGACTGATAAGGATGCGAATTATTCGGGTACATCAGGGAAGGCGTCTGTAGGGGTGTACGCCAGGTTCACCCTTTGCGATTCCTATGACAAGGCTATGGTTTCCCCCCTGTAATGTCCCATCCGCCTAGTTCTAAGCCCCCTTCAGTACGCGGCTCACTGGGCACGCGAAAGAGTTCCAACACGTAGTTTACCTATGTCATGCCAGGGTCTGCGAAGAGGTCGCGGGACGAGGGCCATCGTTCGAAACCGAGAAGAGCCGTTGCACAAACGCAATACCATCTCGGCCTTTACTAATAACCGTGGCGAAATTCATCACTCGGTTACGGAGACTCACCCTGGAAAGGGCGGTCTTAAAGCATAGCACTGTAAATGAGTCTGTCATTCGCCGGCTTCAAAACAGTGAGTATAACCTGGCATTTGCTCGGGTAGATAAGCCTTTCTAGAAGACCCCAAGCCAACCGTTTGCCTCTGGAGAGGGTTGTTGCATGAGCGAGCACAGGTGTGCAATTCCATTACATCGGCGGTGGACGGCAGGTTAGCTACTCATAAACCAATTCGGTATCTAGCTCGTACTTAAGTGCCGGCGCGACTCGGAACCTGGCGCCGGGGTAGGCCCAAACATTAGACGCCCCGGCATCCGGGACAGGATTCCGGCCCGACCCCCTAGGGCCCGTGGATTGCGCGTATTAGCCGTCCCGGCTCTTCCCTAACGCTAAGCGACCAGCGAGAGCCCTCGCGCGAGCGGGCGAGCGGGCGTTACCTATTCCGGCTCCTTGTCCCCCGAGCCAAGGAGACGTCGGTTCGTGCAGACTATGCATGGTTCATATGGTACGATACTATTGTGTATTACGTGTACTGGATAGATACCTACTGCGGACCTGCGGCACTGATGCATTCTCCGCGGCTTTCAAGGCAAAACGGCCCCGCACTGGGGGTTTTATCCCACTTTATGTGTGACGCCCGCGACTGTACGTAGCCGATGGGAACGAATATTATAAATGAAGTGCTCTTTCGGACTTTCGGTATGGGTGATATATAGTAAAGAAGGCGTGACCCTTCATCGTCACAAAAGAGGGCGAAGCTTCGTTTTTACGCCTCTCATCCGCCTCTTAAACTCCAGAAAACGGCCTGTTCGCCAGGCTTGGATCCCCAACTTCGCGAGTTGTTAGAATGGCCTGGCTCAGCCCAATTACCTTCTTGGCCACCAGCCTCGCGTACGTGCTTTGGAAAGTGCTATGGCAGATCGTATAGTACCGTTCCTTCCACCCGCTCTCCGCATTCCGCGGCCCCTTCTAAGGCAAGTGTCACCCGGCTTTGGTTGACTTTACCACAACGTCAAGGGAGACAGATGCGAGGTCGTCCAGGTGCTACACGGGAAACATGGTAGGTGTCGCCGCCGTCTACCCTTGGGTGGTGACTGTGCGCTGCTTCCAGGAGCCGGCTGGCTAAGTTATCCCGTCAGAGGAACCGTCGTACGAATCACCCCCACGATGCTGTCGGTTAGCGACGCGACGAAAATCCCCGTGATTTACCACCGCTTCGCGGACAAGTCGAAGCACTACATCGCCGGCAGCTCCGGCAAGACAGAGAGCATCTTCAACACGCAGGACCACCGAGCGCACGCGCGCTACAGAAAGAATCGCGGCGGCGCCTTACAGTTTCTCCAACATCAAGCGGATGGAGCCGCTGGTCGGCGAGACCATCACCCGATGGCTCGCGGAGCTCGATGAACGGTTCGCAGTGACGGGCGAGCGCTTCGACTCCGCCCCCTGGGCCGTCTATGTGGCGTACGACGTCGTGTCCTAGGTCGACTTCGGTGCCCCCTTCAGCCTCGTCGAGCAGGACAGGGACGTGAACGGGCTCATCGGGGGGTTTCCGACGGGCTCGTGCGGTTTGGCGTCATGGCGCGCCTTTGCCCTTTTACTAACTGGATCAAGAGCACGTGGGTTGGTGAGAAGTACCTGGTAGCCAGCTCCGAGTAGGGCTCGGGCATCGGCGTACTGGTGCGGCTCCAGATCAGCTGGTCGCGCAGCGGTACAAGGACATTGAGGCCGGCACGACGGACGGGCAGGTCGACTTCCTGCAGACGTGAGTTGGCGGCAAAAACAACCAGACGCGTGACCGGATCCGACTGATGCCCACCGGTCTAGGTTCATCGAGGCGCGGGATGAAGACAGCAAGCCGCTGGATCTCGAATACATCAAAGCGGAGGTCCTACTCATTCTCATTGCGGGGTCGGATACGACGGCGAGGGCCTTCCAAGCTCTCATGCAGAACGTCTTAGCTGACTGCGCTGTCTACGAAAAAAATGATGGCCGAGATCGACGCCGCGACCTGGGAGAAGAAGCTCTCGGCCAGGCCGCAGTACGAGGAGGTCCTGGAGCATTGCCCGGATTACGCCGCATGTGTGCAGGTACCCATGCGACTCTGCCATCGGGTAAGTGAGCATGGCGACAATCCATTTTCCAAACCGAGAACCCCACCCCCGAAGCGGCCAAGGTTGGCATCGCGTCCATTGCCGACATGTGGATCACGCCCAACCGAAGGGCCCGGTCGTTAGGCACGCCGAAACGGACATCGAGATGGCGTGCGCGGATGTACCGTGCTGGGGAGGAACCAGTAGGGTCTCTGGCGGATGAAGAAAGTAACTGGAGAGAGGAGCGTAAAGCGTGGCCGCCCCTCAGTGGGGAATCCAGTTGGTCGCGGTTGGCGGACGCTACCGCATGCGATCGTCGGAACGGCGTCCGCGCCTCACTATCGCATCGAGATGCGCACATGTCCGCGCATGGTTCGGGATGATAAGCCACCAAGTTTCTAGTCGCCACGCGCCAATCCGTCACCGCCATCTCAATAACCTGAAGCATTATGAATTGTGGATGCTGAAGGAACGGACTGCGTGCGAGTATTGTATCCGCTAGAGGGCCCCAAGACGTCAGTAGCCACCTAGAAGATACAAGCGATTAACTAGCACGATACGCGATGCTGTTAATTCGAGGGGGCGTTGCGAATCCTAGCATTGGATTCTACCATTTCCATATCTCCCAGTCGAGGAAGCAGAATAAGAACAGGTTTTCCACAGCCCTAAATGATGAGGAGTAGGCCTATGGTGGTATCGCGCATTTCCCGGCCCTAACCCTCGCGGTCGGTCAACTTTCACCGTCTCGGTGAGGATTGTAATGAGCCGACGTTGGGAGATATCGTGCATCTTGTTATTGCATACCTAGGTAGGTAGGCGCAACTTTGCATATCACTCAGGCCGGATTATATCTATCCAACCTGCAGCGCTCAGGCACGGCTGCGAATGGCCAGAGGCTGCTATAGAGACCCTGGTAAATAATAATATGAGGACACATTATTTCATGCGGCTAAAGTGTGCATTTGAGAGCTGTTTATAATGCGGGATTATTGCACTTCTGAGCGATTGAATAATTGTTTGCTCATGGTAATTGCTTTCCCGAAGACGAATATTCCGGACTCGTCACTATCACATTGAAATCGCTTAGGAGGACCTTTCGGAATTGAGCCTCGGCTGATTTGCCGTTGTTGCCATATACCTACTCCAACTTAGAATAGATAACCACCAGCAACCGCTAACCGTTCACATCTCAGCGGAGGGCACTTGCTGAATGTGCCCTGTTGATGTTAGGTACCCAGAAGCCGCTCGCGTTCTTGTCTACTCACTCAAACGTTAGCCGCATGGCTGGCGAGGCCGATGAATTATGGCGTCAGGTCGGGGAGGAGAGGGGGGGTGACTTTCATTGAAGATATCCCCTGATTGGCTCTCCTCTTAATTTCGAAATTACACACTCCTCTACGACCTGTCTTTTTCGGGTTTCTTATTAATTCTCAACCCTCGGGGCTAAACTTCACCCGCGGCAGCCTCATCTCGATGAAGTCCCTGTACGTAAGCCCTATCGCGGGTTCTTCGTAGGTGAAAGTACCTTCATCCAGGTGAAAATATGCTCTTTTACCAAACCGTATATGAGAGTATCCAGAGCGGCTCTCAGTCCACCAGGCCGGCATTCCTAAATCAGTCATCGTGCAAATGCTTAAACAGACCTCCAAAAGCCAAGAGCGCCACTTTCGGGAGCCTCCAGCGGGGAAAAGCAGCAACGCATGCGTCATTGGGGGAACAGGCAGTACGCGAATAAACAGCGCCAGCAGGGTCCGCAACGCCCAGGTGCGGCCCCAGCGCTGGCTACTTTGGCATTGAATCACCAAGACGGCAGACGAGGGTTAGGGAAATCTTAAAATCTAGATAATCGGGGCATAGCAGGAGAAAAGGAAGCCCCCCACGAGTCCGCGACAGATCTCTACTGTAGACGAGGGTGATCATCGTCTTAGCATTATGTTCCAGCAGGAAATGGATTGAGACATCGCGACTTGCCCTTGCGATCCTGTCGCGATGTCATCGGCGATCTGGGGGAGGGCTTGGGAGGGGGCTTGGAGCCAGCTGGTTATGTTTGGCAGATACAGTTTGCCAAAGCAACGAATCGCACGGTGGGACGACATTGTTTTGCTGTCTGGGGTAGAGAATGACGTAACCCATAACAATTTCCAATTAGAGTCCTGGCGGCCCACTATTTCCCTCCTGAAATTATGAGGCCAAGCGCTGAATTACGAAGTCCCTATCGAACCGTAGATTCCGAGTAGGCATGTAGCACCGAATGAGATAACTGGAGAGAATTTGCCGTTAAATAAAGGGGGGGGGGAGAGTTAGGGAAGATATTGGGTATTTTCTAGGTGTCGAGCGACACCGTCATGCTGCTCTGTCATTGTTGATGATGATCGTGCGCTTTTCCAATTTGTCGTAAGACGCTGGGACGCGACTATCTGATTAGTGTTCAGAAGACGGCAGTGGCGTAATAGACAAGGATGGAGAGCTCTTTGTAGGCAAGGAAGATGGCGAGGTTCTGATTCGACAGAGACAGCAGCTCCAAACTTCAAACGGTAAGTATCCATCCTGCCACTTTCGCTTGTATGAATGGAGCGGATCTCCTGCCGCTTTCCAACTAGCGCCACTTAAACCGTTGATGTTTGGGATGCATCCGTATGGGAATATAGCCAGACAGCTATATACCCGTACCCACAGACTTGGCCAGACTTTTGACTGAGTTGTTCCGGTCGAGCATTCGAGAGCTGCGACCTGTCAGGGACAGCAGAGGAGGCTCTGTGGCCGTAGCCTGTTGTCACTTCAACTCCTCGCATGAGATCCGGCCTCCAGCCTAGAGAGATAACCTAACGTAAGTTCCAATAGCGTTACGTGTATATAGCACTGATGAAGAGAAGGGACTCTCCGCCCCTCTCTCTGTCTTTTTCTTTAAACTCAACGGACTATTATGGCTTTAGGTTTAAAATTAACTCGTGGGCATGAAGTACTTCGTAACAAGTCCATTATCTCTGTTCGCAGCTGTATCCGATGGACATTAGGTACAAAGTACTACTACCAGTAGACATCTAATACTGTATACACAATAAACTCTTGCCCGATGCGAACCATCGATCACATCATGACGCCAAATACGAGACTGTGATTGGTGCCAGGTGGAGAGGACGGATATGTAAGTCGACCGAATGAGGGAACATATACGTAACATACTTTTGTACGAAGCACATACCTAGTTCACCGTAGACTTTCATTTGACAGCCAGAGGATCTTACGCTGGTATTCGACTTTCATCGCTAAATGGTGAAGCAGCATACACACCTGGATATCCATATGGGATCGAGTACAGAAAAGACACAATAGTGTGTGTGGGTAGTAGGTAGGCACAGTAGGTGGGTTTCCCGGCAGCCGAGAGAGAATCACCAAAGGAAGAGAGAGTAGGTACGGTAGTGCTGATTGATGGATCGACTGCTTGCACCCGTTAGTCAACTTGAAGCTTTGAGAGCTTGCACACTGTATGCGTACAATGCTCCGCATCCCCTGCCCTGGCTCCACCCTCATCTTTAGTGTCTTTCACCTGCCTTGGCGTGCGAAGATTGATCAATGAGATCCGAGGGAACAGGGTTATCCGCCTGAGAAAGAATGGTCCTACCCACCCGAAGTCCCAAGCCCGCCCCAAAGGCGTGAAAGTAGCCAAAAAAAAGCAATTCAAAGCCATTGGGTCGGACTCGCTGGCTGTTGGTCCTGTTCCCCGGGGGGGTTTTCTGGCTCCTGCTGTGTGCCATTTTCTGCCAAAAACCAAAAAACCAACCCTTATGTCACTTCTTCCCTCATGACCTCATCGCAACAACTCACCACTCTATTTCCGCAACCACCGCATCATTACGACTCGCGCGAAACCGCGAAAAGAATAAGGGCGACACACAGAGCGACAGCACACCCACTACGCAATAATACATTCATTGCCCATCCCATCATCACCAATACGTTCCAAATCGCCACAGGGGCCAGGGCGACCGCTGTAATATACTCTTTTCCTAGAGGTAGTTTGCATTCCCTCTGCAGACTGCCTCCTTGAGGGCGAGTAAGACGAAGCCCGCCCACCGCCGGTCGGCCATCGTTACATCATATTCCTTCCCAAAAACCGTATACGCAATAAAACCAACTTCGTCACCTTCGTCATCATCATGGCACCTTCGGAGTCCAAGCCATCAGATAACCCATCGCCAGGTAAGTCTTGTGTTGATTTGTTACCCGTGCGTTGTTGCGTCGGGCCGCATCATTGTTGATCGAGTATGATTCTTTGTTGTTGGCCCCGGTCCATCTCCTGAACTGAATATAGCAATGAAAGAAGAGGATGATAGCATGCATGCATGCATGCACGCATGGGTGGTCGGGTTGATTGATCATTGTTGCTGTTGCTGTTGCTGTTGCTGTTGCTGTTGCTGTTGCTGTTGCTGTTGCTGTTGCTGTTGCTGTTGCTGTTGCTGTTGTCGTCGTCGTCGTCGTCCAACCATGATGAACACCGTCGCTGACCGTGTCGTTCGACACATTCAGAACATGCCAACGGCGACAAGAAGGGGAACGACGTCAAGGCCGAACCAAAGTCGAATGTTGAACCGGGCCAACCTTTAGCACCACCGCCCAAGCCAGGTGACGATTACTTTTCTAGCCAGCTAAGCCTGGAGCCGAACCCGTTTGAACAGTCTTTTGGTACGGGAGGTACGGTCGAAACCCCTGGGGGTACCAAGTTGCCTAGCGTGGCTGCTCTCACATCGCCTTCGTCGCTGCTGCCCGGAAACGGAAGCACGCCATTCAACTGGGGAGGTGGCTCCCTTAGGACTGGACCTCTAAGCCCAGCTATGCTGTCTGGCCCGGCGAATGATTATTTCGGTGATACGTCACATACATTGCGTAGTGGCTTTACGCCGAACGAGAGTTCACTCCGGACGGGCTTAACACCGGGCGGAAGTGGCTCCATGTTCCCTGCCCCAAGTCCCAACACCCAGGCCATATTCGCGCAGCTAGCCAGCGGCACCGCGACGCCAAGTACTCTTGATTTCCACCGAACGGCCATGAGCGCAGCTGCGGCCAAGGCAAACCGCGAAAATTCGGCGAACCCGCCGGCGCCGACGTCGCAACCTCAAGATAGCAGCGGCGTTGCCGTTAAGACTGAAACGAAGCCGGCCTTTGACCCCCACGACAACGACGCTGCCAACGGGCTCTTCATGCTGGCTCAAGGGGCTCAAACCCGGAGCGGTGCCCAGACCCAGTATCCTGTCGGTGGCGACGGGCCGGTTCACGCTCACCCCTCTCCTGCGCCTCCTGTGGCGCCCACAAGCCAAGCCGGCACGTCGCCCCACATGAACGGCAATGGCAATGTTGTGGTAGCACCAGCTGACACCACGGCACGGGGGGTCAGCGAGGCTCGCAGCGGTGTTTCGGAGGAGAGCGAACCGGCTAAGCCGAACACGAGGGGGAGGGGTAAGCGAGGTGGCGGATCTACGGGTACTACGAACGGAAGGCGGAAGGCCGAGGACGCTCCCGCAAAGCAACCTGCCAACAAAAAGACCAGGACGTCGATATCCGTTAACGGCTCGGATGAGCACACTTCAGAAGACGACGAGGACGGAGAGAAGCATGGTGATAATAACAATAACGACCAACAACACTCATCTAAGTCTAAGATGACTGACGAGGAGAAACGGAAGAATTTCCTTGAAAGAAACAGGTATTATCTTTTTACTGCTACCGGACATACCCCGACGTTTGCTGACTCCTTCTCAGGGTGGCTGCTTTAAAATGCCGACAGCGTAAAAAGCAGTGGCTCGCCAATCTTCAAAATAAGGTGGAGATGTTTAGCAGCGAGAATGACGCTTTAACGGCGCAGATCTCGCAGCTCAGGGAAGAAGTCGTCAACCTGAAGACGCTCCTCCTTGCCCACAAGGACTGTCCGGTTACGCAGCAGCAAGGCCTGCACGGAGCTTTCATGCAACAGGCCATGGAGACCTATAACCCTCAGATTAACCCTTATGGAATGGCGGCAGGCATACCTAACCAGCCTGTGATGGCGGGCCCGGGCCAGGGGGTGCAAAGACGCTTCTCATAGGATGAAGGCGGCTTCCCCTCCGAGATGACTTTGGGCGATAGTCCAGAGACCACGATCGGACAATGACGACATAGATGGATTACGGATGGTAAATGCCTTTCTTCCGTCAACAGTCAGGTCCCTCCGTGGTCAGTTGGCACCGCGACAACGCCACTTCTCACCGGAATAAGGGGGAAAAAAAGGGTTATGAGTTCACTAGACTCAGTTCTCGTTGTGGCAGCTCCGGCTTCAAAAACATCCCGGCGGGTGTTGTACGTTTCTTCGGTCCGACCTTTGTATTAACATCAGCATTAAGGGACCTCGACAGGGGGACTGGAGTTCAGGTCTTTGCGATACAGCGACATATTGCCGCATATAGGGAGGCGAGTACATGATTGGACGGCACCGACGGCGTCCATAATGCTACCTATCCTCATTGTACGTAACTGGCCGGCCATACATCAAAACAGGTGTTGGGGGGATGGTTGACATTTAGTGGCATTTTGTTCGATGGCGTTGAGGTTGATGGAGGCCGTGAAGAGACGAGTATACATTGACCGGTTGCGATCTTATTTTTACAGGTTATACTAGGTAGCTCGTACACGGCTCGCTACCGGCTTCACATGGCAGCAGACGTCGAACATGGTAAGATTAGAAACGCGTTTAATTAAACTGACGTTTAAAGCACTCTGGGGCTTTTCGTGATAATTATACAGAGTTCTCTGTGATGGGTGATCATTGTGCGACCACTTTTATCATTTTCATTCCTGGAACTAGGAAAGAAATTGGTGCTCTAGTGCACCACCTATGGCAAATTATTCTAGACGGGACTTGCTATTGCCTCCCCGATAGTATGGTGGGGGATCCACGTATGTTTGGCACGCACCTTAGTTTGGGTGCATCGGCGGGCAAGTATTAAAAACGGATGATGCTACTATTGTATTGGCGGTGGGGGGTTGGATATCCGATGATGGTGGTGGTGGTGGTGGTGGTGGTGATGATGTACTTCGCAAGTGGCCCGTGCGTATTTGGCCTCGGTGCGGCAGGTGGGCCCTTTCGACGCAGGTACTTCGCAATGTAAACAGAGGGAAAGTGTATTTCGCGCCTCACGTAGCAGCATCATGAACCATGACCCCTTCTAGCCTAACGGATTCCGACGCCGCCTTAAAAACGAGGAACATCAGCATCAATAATTCCCCACGAGAAAAAGGCAATGCGAATGTGCGATAGGAGAACCACTGTCTGAGTATATTCGAAGTCACCGACCGACGCCCCCGATTGACGCGCTTTCAATTCCTTGCGGTTGGACGTTTTTGTTCGCGCGGTGGTGCATCACGACCTCGCCCCGTCTTGGAGAGACCCGCTACCTTACAGCCCCCTCCGAGCCGAAATAAACACAGAGTAGTTATATCATTTTCCCGACAAAAACACCAATTTCACATTCATGCGCGACCAAATTCAGCGTCCATGACTACTCTCGTGCAGACTCGTCAGCCGCTACAAGTACTGAGCATGAGCAACAACCAGCCCAAGCGTCGACGAAGCGAGCGTCTTGCCGGTAGGTCAACCGGGGTCGCGCAGTTGAGAGGGGCTGTGGGGAGGGAAGGCCCTCTTTCTTGGAGGGAGGGGGGGGGGAATATGTCCTGGTAGAGTTTTCGCTGACGGTTTACGTGTTTCTGTGCAGCATACGAGGATAACGATGGCGACTTTCACTTTACGCGAGGATCCAAGAGGATAAAGACGGCACAACCGGAACCCATACCAGAGGACGAGCCGACGCCAAGTCCCGCACCGGCACCAGCAGCCAGGAAAACAAGGTCAAAGCAGAATAAGGATCGCGAAGCAGCGCAGCCGCAGCCAGCCCCCCCACGGAGAACTTCGAAGCGGAGGTCGAGTCAGTTAGCGGTTCAAGATGAGCCCGTCCCTCCTCCGCCACCGCCGCCCCAACGGACGACGCGGCGGAGAGCGCGGGCGTCACCAGAGAAGGCGGAGAAGGCGGAGAAGGTAGAGAAGGCGGCGACGGCAGCGAAGAAGCAATCGAGAGTCACCAATGGCGAGTCAACGCGCAATCACGTAGATGAAGCTCCGGTAGAGGCGGAAGCGGAGGCGGAGGCGGAGGCGGCACAATCGACACCGATGGACGTGGATAAGGTGCGAGGGGCAGACAACGCCTCGAATTCTAAGAAAATTGCGCTCCCGTTCAGCGACACGCCCATAATAAACCGCAATAAGGAGATGCGGCGCAAGACGGGCGGGCGACGAAGTAGTTTAGGGATGCGCGGGAGGAGGGCAAGCTCGCTCATCGACAACGGCCACAGCGCCATACCGCACCGCGAGGTCGACCCGGCAGAATTCTACAAGCACATCGAGGCGGACGGACCCAGCGAGCCGCGGCGGATGAAGCAGCTACTGACGTGGTGCGGAGAGCGGGCGTTAGCGCAGAAGCCGAGGCTGGGCTCTCTAAACTCTAATGCGGTTCTAGGGGGTAAGAATGATTTCCCCCCCCTCCCCCGGCCTCAACCCGGAGACAGACGTGCCCCTTTCCAGCAAGAACCTGTGATTGCTAACTATAGCGCTTGGCAGCCCGAGCGATCCAGGACCAGCTGCTGAAGGATTTCTCTTCGAAGTCGGAATTCTCGGATTGGTTCGCGCGCGAGGACGTCCCGAGACCGCCGGCGATAGTCAAGCCGAATCCGCGGAATGTAGAGCACGACGAGAAGATCGTGCAATTAGAGGAGAGGATAAAACGGTTAGCAATCCCTGGACCAGGCGTATTGTACTGTCGCGGTTTACTGATGCGCATCATTACAGGTTAAAAGAGGAGAAGAAAACATGGCAATCGTTAAAAAAGCATCTACCGCCAGAACTACCACCACTCTTCCCTTCCCCTCCTCCCGCTCCGTCCACCACTCCCGAAACGAGCTCCTCGACACAACAGCAGCAGCAGCAGCAACAGCAGCGACTACCGATACCAGACGCGTCGCTGCTCGACCCGGACGAGGCGGAGATGCTCTCGTCGCTCACGGAGTCGACCGGTGCGCTATCACTACTAGAGCGGCGGACGCGCGACCGGGTGCGGGCGCTCCGGGCGCGGCTCGAGTTCCGGGTCGACCGCCTCGCCGACGGCGTGCACAAGGCCGAGCGGCGCGTGGCGGCCGCGGGCCGCCAGGCCGATCAAGTTCTGGCGTTCAGCGCCGCGCGCCTGCGGACCCGCGAACAGAAGGAGAAGGAGGCCGCCGGCACCGCGCACATGCCGGTCATGGAGGTCCTCAGGAGCTTGGGGAGGATATTGCCCGAGGGCGGCGGGTGAAGTGTTTAAGTGAGTGGGTGGGGGCCAGAAGTTTAGCCAGAGCAGAGCGAACGGCCGCAGGGAAGGATTCGAAGACCAAGCTAGGGCCGGGACCGGGTGCAAGGGTTAAGAGAGCAAGAGACTCAGCTCGCGGTTCTATAAGCCAGAAGCAAGACCCCGAAGCCCGGTCTTTTTCTATCTTGCCTATGAGAAGCCGACTGACCCGAAGCGCATCAAGACGAAAGGGCAGGTCTGCCTACGTAGATAGAGAGAGCGAGCCACGCCGGCCATGCGTGACCACACACAACGAAATGATTGAACGCCAACATTACAGAGAGAGAGCCTGGACGGGATCGGCACTTACACCACGCTACACCATCTTTGCTTTTGTTTGAAATATCTTTGCGGTTTTACGAGGGGCAGGAGTAGGAGTAGGAGCCGGTAGGGGGACAACTGAACTAGGCGCCCGAAGAAAGCTAGGTAGGAAAGGGGCGGGAGGGCACTACCTTAGGCAAGGAGGGACTGGAACTTCTGTTGTTGTCGTAGTCGTTGCAAATGATACCATCCGGCACCGAACCGGTCCGTTCGAAGAAGATGCCTTAACGTAAAGGGGGGGAACCTTAGCCCATACCTCCTTTTGTTTCTCGTGTGTGTGTGTGTGTGTGTGTTTTGTCCGTGCCGCTACTGCTACTGCTACTGCTACTGCTGTATACTGCAGTGATTCGCCATCTACTTGGAAGAGATTACGGGGACTTAAGGACGTACGTATGTACCTACGCATGAGACGAAACCTAGGCAGGCTTGCTCAGCTTAGTCCGATACCTACTCCTCCGCCCGGCCGGAGGGACCTATGTACTGGTAGACATGACCGATTGGCAATTTCAGTGGGCTGCCGTATCGACGGACCCACCCGGGATGATAATGTCGGGGACCCCTCCCGGAGCGTTTAGATTGCCTAGAAACTGGGTGCGCGAGGCCTCGACGACGGCCGTGGATGGGACGCTTCCGGGAAGTGTGGACGTACTGTACGGTCCGGAACGAGTCATAAGATGATAACGATATGATACCTCCCCACGTACCTACCTACCTACCTGCCAGCCAGCCAGCGCGGTAAGGAGGTGGGCGTAGAGGTGAAGTGAAGTGAAGGCGTGCGTGCGTAGGCACCTAACTAGAGATATTATTGCGCCGACTAAGCCGTGAACAAGTAAAGTAGTGGAATATATAGAGTCAAACCCCCCCCCCCCTTTTATCTGCCCGCCTGCCTACCTACCTAGGTACCCAGCTCGCCCGACGACGAAGTCCTCCACTAAGCAAGCGCCTGCCTGCCATGCTGCGAGATATACGTGCGGGTTTGGTAATGAATAAATGGGTGGCCTGGAAGTCCGAACAGAGACGGTGCGTGCGTGCGGATACAATGGAGGGCGTGGGATATCGATAGTCGATCGGAGTCTTGCCCGAGACATAGGTCGCTTCGACTAGCTAGGGGATATCGTCCTCCGTTTCCCTTTCGACGTTATATATGCGTACGTACATATGGCTGTTTGGACACTTCATGGGTTCGCCCTAGTTACGAAACTGCCCGGGCAGGCTGAGGGGGTACAAGAGCATCGCTGCCTACATAGGTAATGCTACTCGATTCTTCGCCGTGGGTAAGTAAGCGCCGGCGTTCTCCTCACTCCCGATCATACACATACACATACGCTAAGAGGCATACGCACGTACACGCATTTCTCAATTTCCCCGTTTTGTTTTCCCCCTCTCTCATCTTACATCGCCCTCGCACCTCCCAAAGCTCAAAGAAAGCTAGAAAAAGCGGCCTGCCCCTAAAAGAAAACACCGCCGGCCTTAGCCGGGTGCAGCTACGCACAGAACCTAATCTTGGTGCCTGAGCTCGGGCATGAAGGCCATGCCGCCGCGCTGCGCCGCCCGCTTCCTGACGTGCTCGCGCAGCAGCCGCAGCACCTCGCTGTCGCGCCACCGCGCCGGCACGGGCCGGTACGCCGGCTTGAAGGTGCCCACCGTCTGCGCCCACTCGATCGACCCACCCTCGCCCTGCTCGCGGTAGGGCTCCGTCGCCGACGCGGCGTCGGCGTCGGTGGAGGAGGAGCTGGAGGTGATGGGAGCTTCCTTGTCGGCACCGGAATCTCCCGTGTGCTCGATGCCCCCCGTGCTCGTCGTGGCGGCAGCGGCTGCGGCAGTAGGCCCCGAGGCCTCTTCCGCGAGGGCCGCCTCAGCGCCGCTGCCGTAGCCGGCGTCGCTGGAGTCGCGGGCGTCGACGCTGGTCGTTGCGCCCTTCGCCGCCGCCGCCGCCGCCGCCGTGTCCGCGGTGGTAGCAGAAGAAGTAGTAGTGGTGGTGGTTGTTGCGCTGCCAGGGGATCCGGAAGGAGAAGGCGGCTCCTGCGTGGCCCAGTAGTAGATGTCCCAGTCGTTCTCGTCGAGGAACAGGTCGTACTGGGCCATCTGCTCGCGCACCATGGTCGGCAGGTAGGCGTCGGCGAAGGTCGAGAGCAGGAGGTCCGACTCGAGGGTGCCGCGCTTGCGGCTCTGGTCTGCATTTCGTTGGCGGGGCCGTTAGCCTAGCTTAGCTTCGCCGGCCAGCTACGGGAGCCCCCTCTCCCGCGCTGTCAAGAGGAGGGAAACGGAGATGGGCGGGCGGAAAACGTACAGGTCAGCCGCGCCCGCATGGTCTTGTCGTCCTCGCCGACCCGCCGCAGCGGCTCGACGCGGAACTTGGCGCCCTCGAGCTCGCCCACGCCCATGCCCGCCTCGCCGCCGCCCCCCGGTGGTGCCGCCGGCGGTTCCCGAACCCGGAGCGCGGGTGTCGTCGCGAGCGCGCGGATCCCGGCGCTGCGCCGTGGTATGTGCGCGTGGGGTAGAGCCAGCCGTGCCGCAGGGCGCAGGATGCTGCGTGGGGCTGATGATGCCATTGTGTAGGTACGCTGGCGTGTTCGTGCTGCTTTATGTGTGCTTGTGTGTGTCTCTGCAGCGTGTACTACGTAAGCTATGTATGTCCTCAGCTCCTCGCTGCTCGGTCGCCCCAATTGATAATGTAATCAATTGAGCAATAGTAGGTGGTGTTTTGAATTTGCCGTCGGACTCTACGTAGGTATATATGAAGTCACTGACGTAGACGGATGCCATTCCAGCCGAAAAAGATGCTCAAAGGTGGAAACTTACCGACCATAGTGGCAGTCTGGAGCTCTAAGAAAATAAATGGCCCCGGAAAAGGGTCGGGAAAAGGGCCGGAAAAGGGTCGGGAAAAGGGCCGGAAAAGGGTCGGGAAAAGGGCCGGGAAAGGTGGATGCCGAGCTCCTCCGACCCCTGGCACTTTCACCCGCGCAGCTCCCTCGGTTTAGCTCCGGTCTGCCGGCATTGCAAAGACGGGACAGGGTAAGCGACGCTCCATCCAATCGCAAGCATTCGATTTTCATTCCTATCAAATGCTACAAAGCAGAATGTTCCGCCGGGTGCCGTTTGGGCAGTAATATAATACGCACTTATATAAGTGATATTAATTAAGATCACTTGTTAGCCGGAGTAATGACACCCAAAGCAGTCCCCTCATTCCCGTTTTTCGAGTTTTCGCTAGACGCCGTAGCAAATAGAGAAAAGTCCCTGTACAGACTACACGTACACGCATTAGAGCATTCCTCTCCGTGCAAGAGTTTCATATTGCCCTCCCTCACTCGTACGCCCTCCTTTACTCATATGCCCTTCACTCATACGCCCTTGGGGGACCGAGCGTGCGTGCGTGCGTGCGTCCGTCCCGGGGGGGCATTATCTCCTCCTAGACCACGGACCTAGCGCCTAGATGCGCACATAGACGTAAATCTGATGATTCTATGTCCCGAACACACATCCGCAGTCATCCCCAAGCTCTAGATCAGATGCTTCGATCTGAAGTAGGCTCGCAGGTACATAATCTGCCAGCCCCACAGCGCGATGAGCAGCAGCGTCGTGCTGATGCCGAACCACTTGACGCGCGTGTTGGTGCTCTCGTTGGTGTCGCGCAGCTTCTGCTCCCGCTGGCGCAGGTAGTCCATCTCGCCGACAATCTCGCCGATCATCTCCTCGATGCGGCGCATCTCCATCTCCACCGGCTTCAGCTTCTCCGTCGCCTGGATGGCCGACCAGTCCTTGGCGTCGGCGCCGATGTCCACGTCGAGCTCGATGTGGCGGTACGGGTTTCCGCGGCCTGGAGCGGGCGGGAGGTTTTCATGTCAGCTATATTCCTTCGATGGGGCCGCATGCGTAGGCACGCCCGCTCTTGAACTGTGGAGGGGAAGCATACCGCCCGTCAGGAGGTTCTCGAAGCACACGTCGAAAGCGGCGTCGGCGTGGGACGTGAAGACTACCCTCGTCTCGCCGGCGACATCCTTGGGACGGCCGTACTCGTTGCCGACGGCATCACGGATCTGTACGTATGCTCGCAGATCAGCCAGGATACTCTAACGCCAGGCAGCGTCTTCATCGGGAGGAGCTGCGTACGAGCATGTTGACCGTCTGGCCGTCGCCCTTGTTCCCGCTCACGATGGCCGTGACGACGACGAGCGTATCCCTCGCCACGAAGTTCCGTATACACCGTTGCCTTCCATCGGCTGCTAGGTCGAATTTCAGGGCGTTGATGGACGTGACCAGGAGCACGATGCCGCAGATGTACTGCAGCAATGCTCGAGGTAGAGCCATTGTGAGGGGGGATATTCGGCTGAGGCGGTCGTCGGGGGAAAGGAGAGGTTATGTCCGTGTTCTACGTCAATCTCCCTTGGCTGACGGACCGGATATCGTAGGTCTGCAGTACTGCCTATGGGTATAAGTATCGGGCGTAATGGCTTCGCAGGGAGAAGGGCCAGGCCAGCTTTACAGTATCAATCGTGCCTTCTCGATACGTGTTCTTGCTCGCAGAATGTGTAGCCAATCGGGTGTGGCGCCTTGCATGCCACAGCTCCGATGCATGTGGTCTGTGCAGATAACCCGGTAGATACATATATGCGCCTAGTAGGTATCAGTCTTGATAGGTACGTACTCGTACTTACTTATCTTAGCGCATCCCGTCCAGTCCCCCGGTTTCTTTGTAAGAGCTCCGGAGCTGGGAATTTCATCTTCTTGTCCGCAAACATCTTAGGAGGACGACATCGACCGCCATCACTCCGCTGTCCTGTTCTCTAGCACCCTCCTTCCCACCCCATACAAGTAGCGATAGAGAAAGACGGCGCGCAGTCGAGATGCCGAAGTGTAAGTCTCGATCTCACGCGCCCATTCCTGTTTCGAATGGCAATACTCATATGTCCGTCTCCCAGTCTTCTGCGACTACTGCGACGTGTACCTGACGCACGACTCGATGAGCGTGCGCAAGGCCCACAACAGCGGCCGCAACCACCTGCGAAACGTCGTCGATTACTATCAGCAGATCGGACACGAGAAGGCCCAGTCTGTTATCGACAGCATCACCTCTTCCTACGCCGCCGAGGGCCAGGCCCACGCCAACCCCATGCTGCCCCAGAACCAGCCACAGAACATCGGCCCGCCTCCTCACCTGCACCACCTCCCGCCGCCCGGCGCCGGCGTCGCTGGCGGTCCCCCCGGCGGTCCAGGTGGCGCCTTCCCCCCGCCGCCTCCCTTCAGCTTTCCCGCTGGCATGCCCCCGCCGCCCTTCCCCGGCATGCCTGGCGCGCCGCCGCCGGGCGGTTTCCCCGCAGGGATGCCTCGTAAGTACATAGATCTCCGCTCCCTAATCTATAGCCCCAGCAGCGACGCGACGCGGTCGGTCTGCTAACACCTTCTTTTCCTCCCTATGCAGCACCTCCGGGCCAAGCGGGTAGAGGCGGCCTCCCACCGCCACCCTTCCCACCGGGACCGGGCGGCCTGCCACCGCCAGGCGGTCTGCCCTTCCCGCCACCCGCCGGCATGCCGTTCCCCCCGCCGGGCGCCCCGGGCGCGCCGCCATTTCCTTCTTTCCCTGGCATGCCGGGCGCGCCGCCTGCTGGCTTTCCCACCGGTCCGTCGCCTCCTGGTGCTGCTGGTGGCTTCGCGCCTCCGCCCGGACGATAGAATCGACGCGACAGTGGCGAGGAGGGCGATGGCAGGGGTCAGTCTGCCCAGGGACGATAGAATCGACGGCGGTGGTGGTAGTGACGAGGGCAGAGGGCAGTCCGCCCAGGGACGGGGACAGGGCAGGAGCAGAATATGCAAGGAGATGGCGGTGGAGGTGGCGGCAGCGGTGATAAGAGGAAGCGCGGTGCGGAAGGTGACGATCCGGATCTAGAGCCTATCAAGCCGGTCAGGCGGGAGCGCCATCAGCGAGGACTACTCCTCCGAAGCGCTGCTGCTGCTGCTGCTGCTGCTGATTGGTTGGTTTGGCTACCATATGCTATCTGCCACCACCCAAGGCCTGGAACCTCGCCCGGACTCAGTCAGACTTAGTCTACTCCGAAAGCTGCCACACTTTCAAGTCTTCCCGCCGCCGCCCGAGACGTTCCTTCGAGTGCCTTTCCTCGCCGGCAAGGCGTTCAGGGGTTACACTTATAAACACGCACCTACGAAAAGAGGGTTACTGGCGTTCCGGTTGGATTATTTTAGTTTGTTGGGCTTTTTTTTCTGGGGCCAGAATAATACCATTGCTGTAGAACTTGTAACTACATAAGACGTCATTGTCGAACGAGAAGCAAAGGTTTTCGTGATGATGCTTATCCAGGCCTTAGAAGGGAGAAGTGTGCTTAAGAGGCTGGAGTGTATATTTAGATCGGCTATGGGTGACATGCAAAGTGAAGTCCGAACAGCACAGGGCCCGGAAACATGACGAGAAGCTGGATATGACGCTTTGCCGACTGATAGAGTGTCGAGCGGCTAAGCGAAATACGTAGTACGGGCGTGGCATCCCCAGTGAGACGTGCGTTTCCGTAAAAGTATGTTGGATAGGCATTAGTATCGGCAAAAATGGAAAAGGCGCGCCGTATCCCGTCTTCATCAGCAGGCTACACTTATCCAAACACCAAGACTACCACGCCAATTCAAATGACCGCTGTACATACGGACAGCAGGCACGGCGAGCCCGGGATAGCTAACACGCGTGATGTCGTCGACGGATACTTACTTGCGTGCGGGGGCTGTGGATGTCACGGTCTCGCATAGGTGCGATAGACGAGCGAGCCGCTCAACCACTTACCTACCGACCCACCGACAGGCGCTTTTGCGCAGGCCGGCCGGCGGTGGCTTTCGGCGCACGCTGATGATAGACAGACGGGAGGTACGGCCGGGTAGCGGACGATATTGCATCAAGCCGGCCGTGTTGTCTTTTTGCGCTCCTGTGCCTAAGCAGGTAACGCTAAGTTGGCATGCAGGTAACATCATACGTAGGTCCCTGATATCGCTGGCTGGCTGGATGTACGTGGCAGCCGGGCCACCCCCCGACGCCGTTCGTCGAGTCTTAAGACGCAACGAGGTGTGAGTGAACGGGGATCAACCGCTACAGATGAACAGACACATCCCCAGGCAGGAGTCGAGGAACCCAGCGGGCATTTCGGAAACATTCGGAATAATAATGGTACTGGGGATTGGATAGCACCGTGAAATTTTCATCTCTATAGAGGATTCGATAGGTGGGTAGTAGGTGGGTAGGTAGGTAGGTGAGTATCCCCATAGCAAGCAACTCCGTAAGTTCATACGCCAAAATGCAAAGAATTTCCCCCGTTGTTTCGTATCAATCCCCGTTGGCGTGCCAAAATCGTGTCAGTCATCCGTCCGTCCATACAATAACCTCTAGTCAAGATCGCAGACACACATACATACACGCCCCTCCCTTCCTCCTTTCCGTAGTTGCCCGGCCACTCAACACCGGTGTAGAATGGGAACAGAAAACAAAACAAGGTACAAAATACTCATACGCGTCATCATCGTCATCGTCATCGTCATCGTCATCGTCGTTATCATCATCATCTCCTACGTCTCAAACCACCCTGTTATCGTAATCCTCCACCTTATCTACCGCCCTGCCGACTCAACCGCAAGAGTCAGACCAGACGAGTGTGTTTATCTTCAGCGCAGCTGAAGTTATGCGGACGCGAATCCCGGAGCCATATTCCTCGCTTAATGGCCATCTTGTCAATTTTGTACGGAGAGAACAGTCACCACTCAATGCACAAGGCCATTATGCTTCACCGCATTCTCAAAGGCGCCGTTCGCCGACGACCTCGCGGGGACGCCGCCCTGGTACGAGGGACCCTTGTAGCTGTTGCGCTTGATGACCTCGCCGACGCCGTCGCGGACCTCGCGGGGTCCGCTGATCTTCCCCCGCAGCTCCTGGGTGCGCTTCTGGCGGCGGTGCTCGCTGAGGCGCCGCTGCAGGTTCTGGAGGCCGTACTGCTGCACTTTGTCCTGCCAGCCGGGGAAGAGGCGGCGGCCCTGGCTGTCGACCCGGTTCTTCTCGACGCCCCCCGGGAAGAGGAGGCGTCGTTGCTGCGGGCGGTCGGGGGCCGTGGACGGCCGGCCGTCCTCCTGCTCGCGCGAGTGCGAGCTGCTCAGCCGCAGGCTGCCGTAGCTGCCGCGGGACCGCATGACGCGGAGGTGGCCGCTTGGCGAGCGCCTGATGGTCCGGCGTTCGGGACTGCGCTGCTCTGCCGTGGTGTAATGATCGTCGCTCTGTATGGGTAGGATGGCGAAGGTGCGCTTCATTCGCGAGCTCAGACTGCGTCGGGGAGGGGCCGGCCGGTTGTCGATCACTGGGTAGCGATAGACAGTGTCGACTTCGCGGGGGGCATCGTAAATGTAGTCGTCGCGATCGTCCACGTCAACTTGCGAAGCTGGACGCCAGAACGGGTGCAGCTTCGTCTCGTCGGGCGGTGTCTCGTCCTCTGAGGGGTACTGGGAGGCAGCTGTGCCCTTGCCTTTCTCCACGGCAGAGTTTTCTGCGGTGACCTTTCGGGTGTTTCTAGAATACGAGAGCGTTCGAGAGAGGAAGCCAGGAGCGCGAGGGGTAGAGCCATCCGAGCTCTTACGAAGGCTGAAAGCTCGGCGGACGAGCGACGGTCGCTTCTCCATTTCGAAGTAGTTCCCGAGCATCTTTTCCTTCTCTGCAGCTGGGGTGAGGCCTGATGGAGTAGCAGGGATGAACTTGATGGCAGGAGGCTCAGGGGGTGCGCGTGGGTTGCGTAGAGGTGAATCAACGTCGTCCATTATCATCTGTGGCTGGGGAGGTGTCACGGGAGCGCCGTCTGGGCCGTTGGCTGTAATCTCGGGTATGTCTCGGGTAGCCTCCGGTTCCGCAGACCCTTCCGTCTGAGCCAAACTGTTTCTCTGTAGGGCGTTTGCAAAATCAGAGTGCTTCGACAGGTGGTGGACCATCAAGACAGACTTGTTCTGGTGCGGATAGATGTTCACCGCCATTGCTTCTGAAATATCCGCCACCGAGTGTGTCCCGTTCGACTCGACGGAAGCCTGGGAAAAGGGTGTGTTGTGCGTGGTCAACCGTTTGCCGAAAAAGGGATCCCCGTTGTGGTCAACGAGGGACCTATTGAACTCAGGGAAATCTCTGTGCAACTCGACGGATGCAACCGGCCCAAGTCGGTTTTGGTCCGGGAGATCACGAATGTACTCGACGGAGGGTACTCGTTGCACAGCAATCTGCGGCTCTGGCTCCGGCTCTCGGCTTTCATGTTCCTGTTGCAGAGCATTGTGCGCCTTCAAGCTTTCGGCAGTTAACGACCCAGCGCGCGAGGTGGCCCGGGAGCCGTTTCGGCTGGTAGGTGCTGAGAGGGACGACCTCCGGAGGGGAACGGCTGGGGGATAGTCCATGGTCAGCTGGTGGCCCCAAAATGATCCATCAGACTCCGACACGGTCCTTGACCTACGGGACGGACGATCGGACAAAGGAGCTGCGCCCTTGGTCTTGGACTGGCTCGGTAATGGGGCCGAGCCGAGGCTACTGCTCCTTTTCGACCGCTGACTATTTGCCGATCTGAGAGATGGCGACTGGGTTGGCTTCATCGAAGCCCTCCGATCAGGAATAACGACCACGGGGATTCCACCATTCTTCCACACCTCGCGGCGAGCTTTGTGGCTGGCAATAGAACTGACGGTCCCAGTAGAAATCTGGCTCTCTGTTCGATCATTGATTAGTCTTCCGGAGGCCCTTGGCCGCCTAGTAATTTCGGATTGACCAAGCGAGGTAGCAGCGGAGCTCGAGGGCGAGAATTCGGAGCTGGAATCCCTCAGGCGCGTTTGCTTCTTCACGTGACGGAGCGTCTTTTGTCTTCGCGGTTGCGTCTCAACCAGGAGAGCCTCTACAACAGTAGAGCTCGCGGAATTGGAGGACATGACGGAGGAGCGGCGCGCATCTACGTCTATCGAGTGTTCCGGATTAGACTGCGCTACCCAGCGTTTAGTCCTGTCCACAGATTCCTTGGTCGAGTGATGCACATGCGCCCGCTCTTCTAAGGCCATGGATCGCACGGCTTTAGTCGCGTTAGTAGGCGATACAACAGAGTCGTCAATCACTTCTTCCCTCCGCCCGTTAGCGTCTGTCCGGGCACGTCGCTTCCGTACCACCACATTCCTATCGAGATTATTGTCCCACTCCTGTTCCACTTCACTTGGAGAGGCCCATTCCCCGTCGAAACTAAAGAATTCTTGTTTTGTTCTCGGCGCCAAATAATCGCCCGAGTCAAGTCCCAGCCCCAACCCCACGTCTTGCGGTCCCTTCTGCCTTGAATCAGTCACGGGCCGAACCGTGCTCTGGGACTCCGGCCTTCCGGAATACCGTGGGGCCCTAACGGTCGATCGTTCGTCTTCCTCGGACGAAGAGTGGATTTCGGGTGCTGTTTTGAAGGACCCGCTACGAGAGTCACTCGTCCCCTTGGAGGGTATACGATCTGCGAGTACAGGCCGGAAGGCCTTTAACGGACGCTCGGCCTTGGGCGGAGTTCCGTCGGGTGTAGGTGGGCTTCTCTGGTTCGGTGGAGTTCCCGGCGTCCTGGAAGATGAGTTGGTCGGAGTTCGCGCAGGGCTCCTTTCGCGAGTCGGGCTTGAGCGAACAACAGAATGGTTGCCGGGCGAGCCTCGAGAGTGCGCCGGAGGGGTTGGCGGGAGATCCGGGCCAGGAGCTCTAATGCCTGGTCTTTCATACTCTAGCGTCGATGCGCCCGAAGAATGTGAGCTAGGACTATGCTTGAGAGACGAGGCGGTATCGACAGAGGACGCAACACTCCGGGATGGCGTATCGGTGACTGTCGTCTCTAGCCGTTCGTCCCTCCTCTTCCTCGGATGTGGTAGTGTCTTATGTTGCTTAAAGGCTCGTGGAACTGATGTACTGGAAGCGGTATGATCATATAGTGGGTCGAAATAGAGGGTTGTATTCATAGCCGTCCCAGAAGCCCGTGACGGTACTACGGTCCCAGCCGAAGAGAGCATGGTCGATGCGCGTTGTATTGGCAACGATCCCGAATTTGGGTATTTCATAAAACACCAAAGAGGGTCGTGCTAGCGCTGGTATTCATTCACATTGTCGGAAGTGATTTTCCTAGAAGATGGGTGACGAAAATAAAGCGGCACGTTTTGATGCGAACAGGTGGCTTCGTCGTGATTGGGGGGCGCGGTCGGGATCGATCGACGAAGAGCTTCGCTTATACCACAGGCTACCTATCAATCTGAAGCGAGCTTTCACGAGTAGCTCACTTGGGATGAAGAACTATGTAGTCGCCAGGGCGCATTCGGAAATTAACAAGTCATATACAAGGTCGAAGGCAGATTGCTTAAAAGTGTGCGGCACATGGCACGAGGTGCGTAGTCCTCATTTGGGCAGTGGATTGGATGTTGTTCCCTCGCAGGGGAAAGGGAAAAAAAGGAGAAGAACAGAATATGTAATGAATTGGAAGTATGGCACCGGCTTTGAACGTAAAAACTTGTTAGCAAGTGTATTACGGCGTAGAGTAAACGTTTGCGCCAGTGATAGAAATGGAGGATTAGTCTCTGAAGAGAAGATAATACGTTAGGGATGATCCATATGGAGTACCTAAATTATTTTAGGTAGACGAGTCGTACGGCCCAGTGATAGGGGGGCTTACTGCTGTGGCTGCATCCGGATCTGTTGGCTGCGGTTACGATGCATGGTGGTTCCAACGCCCAAGCAGTTGGTGGTGGTGATGGTGGTGGTAATGGTGGTGATGGTAGTAGACTCTGATACTTTGTAAAAGGACGTTTCACTCTGGAAAACGTCAGAGAGGATCAACTCCGGGGGATCCCAGTTCTATGGCAATAAAGTGGGCGGGAGGCTGGGAAGGATGCTACCTAGTGAAGCCTGGATCTAACCATCTGGGTACATACCTACATAGATATCATGCCGTATTTCATATATATATATATGTAGGTACTAGGTATATCCATGTATGTGTATACATGATGTAGGGAGGGCAGCTAGACGCATGATGGAATCAATTAAAGTGCTTGCTGCTATGAAAGCGGAGAGAGAAATGCAAGAACTTGCCGGATGCAGCTAGAGCCTAGAGGCCAATTAACCCTCCAGGTCGTGGACAAAATAATTGTCTCACTTTATTTACTCCTACGCCCCTAAACCTCAGCATATTGATATCAATGAATAGGCCAATTTACATCTGCCAATTGTAAACACAAATTACTTAATAATTTAATAAACAAGAAAGTCGACAATGGCAATGGTCGTTTTCTAAGCATTTTGGTTGATTTTCTATAATATTTGCTAATAGTTGATTGGAACAAGGTGCTCCAAAGCAGTGTGGGGGTGTCACATTTATTGTGTCCACGACCTGCCCTCTTCAGCCCCCTTCTTTACTACGTATTTTACCTCGGTACCCACACCGGGGGCCATTCTTCCTTTAGACAGTGACTAAAGTCTCATATCATTATCTGTACGGATGCGGCCCTATGGTAACATTCCTGAGCATCAAGCGCCCGAATGTATCATTTGACCTGGACGGGCATACAACATGATACGGCCTCATGTAAGTTGTACTATCTCTCCATGCATCTGCCGTGCGAGGACCGCCTCGGCTTTGGAGTGTGCTATTCTGGCAAAGCCTGGCTCGCCGCATAGAACCCGCTCTTCGTATAGGGAAAGTCAATTCCTTACTGCTTGAAGTGCATGCGCTACGCTGCACGGCAGAGGGGGTCTTTCCACATCGGATTGAGCCGTCACAATACAACCGGCGACTCTCGCGGAACACTACGTTGCAAATTCATGTACCTTCATTATGTCTCGCATAGGACGCTGAGCTCTGCTTCTTCTAAGTGGCCCGTTAGTCGAGCATGACTAGCCTATACATATGCGGAGACCACCCTTATAATGTCAGCAGGACAAATCAGCTCCTATATCTGCACGAGGCTGCTGGGCACTACTTATAGCCTACAGCACCTTGAGGGACAAATCGCACCGGGAATCTCGGGGAAACCAGCCCATTTTGCGACTTGCCCTTAGGTGCGATTTCTGGCGTCTGGCAGCTGGTGGCTAGTAGGCAGGCATCCCACTCGTTGGAAAAAGGGGATGGCTGCGACCACTCAGAGGTCGACGAGACGAAACTGACAGATCGCGTATACTGCAAGACATCCGAAACAAGGGGAATGCATTTACGAGGAACGATTCCTTCGTCGAATGAGGAGACAGCGTCGGAAGTCAACCATGGGGCATAGGCAGACAATGCCGAGCTTCTCCCAGCTACTAGGCACGTGTGAACCACATAGTAGGAGCGGGGCTTCCGTGTGTTCCACTCCCTGAAGCCCGCATGAAGAGCGATAAGTACAGTAAATATGCAGTATTATCGTGCCAAACCTGGATCATTATCCTGGGTATCACCGCGTGTCTTGCTTTTAACAGTGTTTCAATGTGGTGGGAACGGCATAATCTAGTAAATAAGGGCTCGTGGGACTGGTGCCAATTCTCCGCATGGGCTCCCTCGCCTTTCTCCACAGCATCATGGTGCACTCTTATCGTCTCAAGATGCGCTCGCAGATTACTAACCACCATAAACTGTACTTCAATGTCCTCGCGGCTTGTGAGCCAGGCATGAACCCCGTCGAGATACCCAGGCTGTCAATGGATCCAGCCCGGCGGCCGAGGGTTTATCCACCATGAAGGTGTTTGTAAAATAGATTCGTCGATCAGAAGTCATCGACCAACAAGCTCAGTTAAAGCTTTGTCTGGTACCCCTGCATGCATCCCTTGTCATCAGTACGCCGATTACCAAACGACATTAAGCTCCATGCCATGCTCTTATGCACGCCGACTATCAACGTCCAGTCGAAAGAGCTCCCGCGACGCGGTGTCCACTCCTACTGGACCAAGCCGGTCTTGACAAGCTTGAGGATGGGATTAGATCTGTCAAACCTGCAGGATCGATGGCGTCGCTGTACCAATCCCGTGAAGAAAATCCAGTGGTCTACACTCGGCTTCAGATCATAAAGGCGTAGTGTTATGGCCAACTCGTGGCACGGGAACTCTCTCTTATCACTCCAGTTTACGCACGTATATGTGATTTCCGGCTCTGTGAGAATGTTATTGAAGCGTTTTCTTGCCAGCTTTTGTAACTGCTACTATTGCTCAAGATGGATATACAGATTAGGATATTATTTCAGGGCCTCAAGTATCTTTATGGTGTAATAGCACCCCCTGGCGATGGAGGAACGCAGGTGTGTTCTCTGTTGACTCGGTCGGGATCATGACCAGGGCATGACGATATCTTACAGGCAAACTCGGAACTCTCGGGCATACCGACCTTTGGGCGTTTGCCATATCAACCATGTCTAGACCGTGACATTGTGAATTACGATCTGGCCCTCATTGGCTCGTGAACGTGTATAGCCACACCACTCTCTCGAGGTGCCCCTTTCGATACCGGGACTTCGTATAGACCGGGTGCCCGGTTTGGGCCCTCGGGCGTCCCCCAGGGCTCGCGACGCCTCAATCTCTAATGACACTCACCTACTGTGTACCTCACCATCAGCTTCCCGTCTAACGAAGCACAACAGTAGTGGATATAAGATCCCTCTAGACACGAATCCCTTCGATAGCTACGCCAAGGTCATAGACTGTGGACATATTCCCGTGCCTTCGTGAGGGCGCCCATGGACGACGCTACACTCTGGTGGAGCATAGAGCCGAGCGATTGCAGATACGACGACGCGTTCGCCCTGAACCAGATCGAAGAGGGCCATTACAGCATCCTATCACGTCCCCCCACAGCCAACGCTGAGAATCCCGGCCCATCGAAGAAAGAGGAGACGCTGCCCCGCGTCATCACCCTGGAGCCGACCATACGATCACCCTCCCGCTGCTCCGCTCCATAAACCGCGCCTACGGCCCCGTCTCAGTTATCTACCTCGACAGTCATCTCGATATCTGTAAGTAAGGCTCGACCCCCAAGTTAGTCAAGTCTACCACCGCCGTCATCTTCTTCTAGTCACCAACCTTCCCTCCGTACACATAGACACCCAAGCACACCCCCCTCCGTATGCGGACACGCAAGACTTACCGCTTCGTCTTTCACGCGCACACACAGGGAGACCTAAGATCTTCGGCGGCCAGCCCTCGGAAGCGGCCAGCATCAACCACGTGACGTACTTCTACCATGCGGCGCGCGAGGGCCTACTCGCCAACGACAGCAACATGCACGCGAGCATCCGCACCACGCTCAGCGGGTCCAGCGGCCTCGAGCACGACGGGTACTGCGGCTTCGAGATCGTCGAGGCGCACGAGGCCGACGGCGTCCGTGCCGCGGGCATCATAAAAATAGTCGTCGACCGCGTCGGTACCACGAACCCCCTCTACCTCTTCCTCGGCATCGACAACCCGCCACCGGCACGCCCGAGACTGGTGGCTGGAGCACCCGTGAACTCCGCGCTATCCTGAGAGCCTGGAGAATGCTAATCTCCTCGCGGCGGATATCGTTAAGGCTGTTGAGAGTGAGACCCATCTGCCCACCGGTTTGGAGTCATCGTCGTTGTGGCGGTATCGTGTTCGGTGAGAGGAATGTCCTTGGCTCGTGACTTGGGTCATTGACCCTTGATTGTCAACGACTGCTAACGAGCGGCACGCCTTTAGCCTGCCTATGATACGAACGCGAAGCACACTACGATCGCTGCCATCGATGCGCTGTAGGAGATCACGAGCACCATGCTCAAGAAAGACCCGCTTAGCAGGATCATCACCGAGGACGGTGATGATAAGGGGATGAGTTGTGAAATTGTCGGCCGCGGATGGGGACTGCTACATTGTACGGCGAGCGCCTACGCAAATTGCGAGGTTGGACAACTGCCCGCTGCTATCTCTGGGCGTCTTGCTTCTCAAAAGTATATACGTTTAGGTATCAGTAGATATTGCACACGATGGTGTCGTTACACACGACGATCTAGGTAGCCGTCTGAAACTCCTCAGGGGGGGAATTGGGTAGACTGTTATCAATATCCGATGCGGAGGGAGGCTTTTTTTCCTAGCATGTCTTAACCCCATCCCGCCCACAGCGATCCCTGGCGATGTCTTGGCACCGCACCCCTTTCCTCTCTTTTCGCAGACATACTATCAGGTGGGGGAATATAGTAAATTCGACCACGCTTAAGGGATCTAACGTTAGTTGTTCAAACCCCCTTGCGAGTAGAACATTCCCATGCGAAGCGAATCAGCAGTTTGTTTTATGTTTTTGACTCGTGGATATGTACGGCTATCTTGTTGACAGTTTTTGGTGACCTGTTTATACGGACCATTCGATAAATCTCTATATGAACATAATGGCATTGCTCTATATCCGTAAGGGTACTGTTACCAACAATTGCGTTCGAGAAATTCATTCGGTGCCTATAACACTGTTATCATGATAATGCCAGTGAATTATAGCGAACCTCCTTTCCAGTCAAATTTCAGGCTTCTATCACCATCCGAACTTATCTAGTCATAATGGCCAGTTCGTTGCCAAAATTGGTCGATTCAATGATGATTACACAACTAGCCGTATTGGCGACGGACGTGTCCTAGAACCGCGAATACGATCCGAAATGATGTACAGTAGTACGAACAGCGAAGACCCATTAGTTTGCAATAGAGAAACGTAGATCAACCCCTCTGTATCATGTCTAAACATTATAATTCCTTCTATATAGCCTACAGATTGTGGTTGGCCGTAGAAAGTGAAAGGGGCAAGGTAAAGGCGATCTGACGATTCAGTTCAACGTCAGTGGCTATTCTACCGTAAGAGTCATCGGTCAGAAGGACCCGCATATTCCTTCGCTCACTGGCCAAAGATGTGCAGGCGACGCTCCACGTAGTATAAAATCGAGGCATAACAACATGAGGACAGAGATCGATAGGACGCCTTATTCTGCGGAGTACTCGACACCATCAGCGCCACTAACATCCCGCAGCAATGGAGCAACCGTTCGGCACATTATACGTAATGCACGAACCCTTGCACCTTCTCGCCCGCAAGGCAAGCCCGTGCTAGACGTTCCTTTAATAGCAGTTACCCCTTATTGACCCCTACCCCAGATCCTCGCCGCGGCGAAGCTCAACGGACTGAAACTGGAACTCCCGCCCTTCGAATACGGCATAACGACAAAGACGCCCGAATACCGGGCCAAGTTCCCGCGAGGCAAGGCGCCGGCGTTCGAGTCGGCGTCGGGCGGCTTCCGGTTGGCTTCCGGTTGGCCGAGTCGGGCGCCATCGCGCACTACGTCAGCGCCTCCGGGCCGAGGGCCGCGCAGCTGCTCGGCTCCAGCCCGGAAGAGCAGGGTAGGATCCACGAGTGGATATACTGGAACGAGCTCGAGCTGGGGCCCGTGTTGGTCGACCTCATCCAGTGGCGCCTCGGGACGGCGTCCTACGAATCCGGGAAGGAGGAGGCGGCTGCCGCGGCTTTGAAGGGACATCTGGCGCATCTCGAGGGGAGTTTGAAGGGCAGCACGTGGCTTGTCGATGACCAGAGCGGCCCAAGCCTTGCGGACTTGACAGTCGGCGCGGCGATTCTGTTCGCTTGGAGGTTTTATATCGATGGGGAGATGCGGGAGGGAATACCTCATACCATGGCGTACTTGCGGAGATTGAGGGAGGTCGATGGCTTAGAGGAGCTGTTTACCATAAACATGATTGAAAAGAGGAAGCAGGCCTGAGCCCCTCGGCTGTCACTCCTGAGGTTGGAGCCTTTGGATCCAGTTGTACTTGAGACCGTCACATCGTTGCTTGATTCAGACAGCAAAAGCTCGGATCCCTGACACTTAGATCGCCTTAGAATACGGTATGGTCAAGTTGGGTATAAAATCTTGTAGCTATTTAGTCACAAGGAACAAATGATGACTATGGCCCAAGCGCGTCGACTCCTGTAACTGTTTCCGATTCTGAATATCCTGGACCTTTTACTGTTAATCCGCCTTGACCCAGCCAGCATCATGATGAATAGGCTGTCAGAATGGCAACTCTTACTAACCGATGCCATTTCGCGATGTTTATCATGAGTTGTCAATACGACTCTGCGCTCTCCAATGCCATAGGGGTTTCCACGCATTACTAGTGATGGAAGTTTTAGATTAAGCGTCGACTTCTCATCTGTTTCCTAAATCGGTCTCTCCCTGCGTTCTGCTAGGTTTCGTTGGGAAATGCCTCGAATATGGTGGGATTCTGCAGGTCCTCGCCATGCTAAGTTCATGTGAACCTTGTTTTTGCCTATGTCGCCGCAACCCGCATACAGCACTGAAGTCGTCGTGGCTTCGGGTTCTGCTGCAATGTGTATTCCACGGATGCCCAGACTGACTAAGCGATAAATACGTTTTCTTGATAAACAAGCCGGCATGGCTTTTGCATGTCAAAAACCTCGAGAGGGCTCACGTAATCGACAGACGTGCAGTAGTACATTGCAATCTTGTGTACTGAGATCCCCAATGGCTGGCAGGACGCAAAGTGCTACAATAGGTGCTTCGGGCGGCCTCCTGACCTCACATGGGGCAATTATTCTATGCGGAATTTTATCTCAAAGTCTCATGGAGTTCACATAGCTCACGCGTCGCGTGTTTAGATGCCCGTTGGAAGCTTAGAACTCGCCAAGGTAAGTGATATCGAGGCAGGCATAGGCTAGACCCGGCAAGGCCAACTTTCGGATCGAAGTTAAAAATACAAGCTGCGGGTCTGGGGGCGCCCTTCGTCCACGAGTTTGCATACGCCCAAGTCCTCGCCCTGTCTGAAAAAAAAAAAAGCCGCGGAGTTTTTGCCACTCCGTAATCATACAGCGCTCGACAGCGCTGTGGGTTATATATATCGTGCCGCTCTCCCCATGGAATCTCAACTTGTTTCTGAACTTCCACCAAGTCTCCACCCCACCAACATAGTAAAGCCGCCATGAAGCCCATACTCTTAATCCTATCCACCGCGGCAGCTGCTGCTGCTGCGGCCCAGCTGTCGGCGGAATACGCGCCATATTCGTCGTACCACTCGTCGCATTACCCCTGGCGGCGTCTTTACGGCCCGGGGCGTCCCTACGGCACGGGAGTCTTCACCCTAGAGGGCACGGCCGGGGACAGCGTGCCGCCGTTCCCCCAGTTCACCATAGCCGCCGCGGTGCAGACCAAGGAGGCGGAGCCTGACGCCGTGAGCACCATCACTGTCCTGCCGGCCGATAGTAAGCAAATTTCTGGAGTTATCTCTTTTCCCCGCTTGTCGTGTCTTCTAGTTCCAAGAGCAAAGGTTTCCCAGGTGGAGACCATTTGGCAGTCCACAGCTCCCCCCTGGATGCGTGCCTTATAACCTCCGGCCACTCGCCTACGTCACTAGAAAGGGCGGCTACTGACCTCGCGTGTCGCAGCACCGACGGACGAGCCCCGCCTCACCACCATGGCCCTGACCCAGAGGGCCATCGTGCCCACTCCGGAACCGCAGCACGACGCCCGGGACACCGCGGCGGCCCCGAACGCCCTCGCCTTCGCCGCCCCCGCTCCAGCGGAGGGCAAGCCGTCGGCCGCCAGCGGCGGCAAGCCCCCCAGCGAGACCGCGGCGGAGGTCAACACCACGGTGCCCTCCACAGGGCCCAGCGGCGACGGCGTCGAGGCCACCATCATTTTGGAGGAGCTCGTTCACACGGCGGTCCTCGCGAAGGGCACCGCTTTGCCCGTGGACAGCGGCTCTATTCGCCTCGGCGGGCGCGCGAAAAATGTGACGACTCTCTGCATCGCCGCGGTCTTCTGGCTGGTGGGATACCGCCCCCCGCCCCCGCCCCTAGGGACGCGGAAGCATGAAGGCGCGGCTATCGATATTCGCGGGAGTCCGGCTTTCTTATTCGTTGGAGTGAGAGAGGTGTTTTCCTGATCCCGCTGCTGCTGGCTGACCCTGGTTAAGTATGTGTATAAGAAGTTGAGGACGTATCTAGCGAGGCATTTCCTAGTTACTCACGTATGGGGCGTAATATAGAACCTTGGAAATTGGCTGGTAGTTTCATTCTTGACGAAGCGAGTGAGAACACTCGCGTTCGCTCCTTTTTCATTCCGGGCTGTAGTCTTCGGTGGGGCTATTTGTTGCTCTTACACGTCGTGCCCGACGAAGTGCGTTTCAATCCCCAAAGATGGCTCGGAGACGGATACCGCGGTCAAGCATTGGATCGGTCTTTCCAAAGACGTAGGGCCCTCGTCGATTTTGTTCCTTTTGGGGTTTTTGGTATGTACCGGGGGTCGGACCACAGGGCTCTGGTGGTAGGAATGAATTGGAGGAAAAATCGAGGCTTTATTGATTGAGTCTATGTAACTTAGTAGTGCCAGGGAGATATTTCTGAAGTATTGTTATGAACAAGGGCCTGATACATCCGACGCACCCGTCTCAGCCGTCCGTTCTTTGCCATCAGAAAACGATTCGTGACTCCTTAAAAGAGGTCTCTCATCGTATGAAGAAGAGGCATTCGAGTCTCACACGAGCAGTGCCGTTGTGCCGACACCGTCCCCCATAATAGGCCTTAATCGGGCATATAATACTATCATGGGACATCAAGCACCTATCTGTAGCTGGCGCAATAAGTGTGGATTAAGACGTAGCTGATAATGATATCGGCTTTACCGCCAAAGGGAAATAACACTCACATGGTTGAGGACCAACGTCGAAATATGATGGATCGGTGATCGTACATTCGCTATCGAATTCGAATGCAGGAGAGGACTAAAACACAGAGGTGCTTGCGAACTCCGCTCAATGCATGCGAGATCTGACCAATCCGAGACCTTTCAAACATTATGCAATTAGGTGCCGGCATGCAGCAGCGACGCCGGGGAGCCCAGTTTTAAACGCAGACGAGCCCGACATGGCTCGCTCGATCGTTTGGAGTTCCCTCACTGACCAACTTTCATCGCATGCTCAACCCTCCTTAAACTCCAAAAAAAAACCCCCCCCCCCCCCCCCCCGGGGGCTCTGCTTAAAACAACACCACTAAAGACCCCGCCGCAGCAGCTGCTAGCACGCCCCAGACCGCGGGGACACCCCATCGGGCGCCGGCCGAGCCCGGCATCTGCTTCTGTACGGTGTCGGTGGCGCTGGGCTGCGCGAGTGTGCAGCTCGCGGTGCCGCAGCCGTAGCCCTCGGGGCAGCAGCCGGGCGTGGGCCCGCCCTCGTCCTCGGGGCACAGGAACCAGCCGCCGGCGCACTGCCCCGGCCTCTCATCCTCGGAGGCGCCGTCGCCCGTGGGAGGCGCGTCCGTGCCGCCGGGCACCGCGACCGTCGCGCCGTCGTTGCCTGTTATTGTCGTCCTGGCTGGCGGCGGTGGGCACGACGTCGTGGCGCAGTCGCGCCCCGTGCGGCAGCACCCGCCGCCGGCGCTCGCCACGCACGCGTAGAAGCCCGTTGGGCAGTAGTCGGACGAAGGCGTGGAGGAGGGGGTTGGGGTGGTGGTTGGCGGCGGAGTGGTTGTGTCTGGATCTGAGGTGGAGGACGAGGGAGCGCTGGCGCTGCTGGTGGGTCGGACGGGCGGGAGGGCGCCGCCGCCGGTGTTCGTTGTCGTCGTGGTGGGCGACGGCGTGGTGGCCGTCCGCGTTGTGACGGAGACGGAACTCGCGACGCCTGTTATTGGCCCGTGTTAGCATCCACATCGCACATCCAAGCCCACAGCCCGTCCCAGCTCCGGGAAAACAAAAGTAAAAGTAGACGGGAACAACTCACACCCGATCTCGGCGCACACGAAGCCCGCGATGCAGCACCCTCCCCCGACCTCCGCGGGACACGCCGTACTGCCGCCCCCGCAGTCCCCGACGCCGCCGTCGCAGTTCCGGCCCTCGGGGCAGCACCCCACGTTACCCGCGGCGGGGGCGTCCGAGACCTCGAAGCACACCGCGCCCGCCTCGCAGCAGTAGTTGGACTGCCCGATGTTGTCGCAGGGGGCGGTGTCGCGCGGGCACGCGAACTGGCGGCCCCGGAGCCGGGCCAGGACGTCGCCCGCCCTCTCGTAGAGGCCGACACCGGCACCGCTGTGCCGCCGTTGTCGCGGGTGGTGGTAGTAGTCGTAGTGCACAGCGAACGGCGCCTGGAAGGGGCGCGCTGTGGCGGCGGCGGTGTTGTTGCCGGATGGTGGCAGGAGTTCGTCGTCCTCGGGGGCGGCGAACGGCGGGACGAGAGGCGAGCGCGCGCCTAGCGGGAGGAGCGGTGCGAAGGCGTAGTGTTCCGGAAACAACTTCTCGCCCGCGTCGAGCGACATCTTCTTTATGGCTGTGGGCAACTCCTGGGCCTGGACCTGTGCTGCGACCAGCAGCAGGAGGGACGGCGGTAGGCCCAGAAGAGCTGCGGGGAGCTGCATGGTCGTTGTGCCAGACAGTGCGGGCTGAGAAGTAGAAATCGGTAACTTCGACGACTTTCGTTATTTGCCGCCCCGTTGAGGTCCGCCGGTTTGGAAGATCCGGGATTAGTGTTGGAGTTTTATCGATCGGTGAGTATGATGGTGGTGATCCGAAAGCCGTGACATCCAAACTATATTGCCTTATTTGCGGATACGGATTCACAGCTGATCATTGTTCCACAGAAAACCCATAATACTACTTCAGAGGTTTATATCATGCGTATTTAGGGCGACAGAATTCGAAAAGTCGGAGACCGGACGAGGCTCTCGCAAACATGGGCAATAATACGTCAGAAATCGGTGGCTGGCAATCGATTGTTTGGTTGGTCCTTGAGTTGTGCAATTGCCCCAGAACGCCCGAGAGAGCTTGGACAAACCCACCGCAGGGAGCTGATCAGTGCCAACCAGGGTCATGATTGGGCTTCACCGTTGCCATGACCATTTCCGAATTTAGGACTGACATGATTGGTACATTCGTAATCCTTGTACCTGGTTTTGAATGGATGGATGGACGACTCGGGCGTGGCTCTCTTTCATTATAATCAAGGGGGGTGTTGCATTGCAGAAAGACAAGCTTCTAGAAGCGGTGATTGCCAGGACTTGGAATATAACCGCACGCATGAGACCAAGGATACGCGGGAGAGAAATTTATTTGGGATCCCAATGCGGGCGGCATCTTTGGTAGAGTAGAGAGTACCGATGCAGCTCATCACACTGAGATTTTGGTATGTTGTGTGATAGGAAGGATACAAGGCAGCCCTACTCGGTACCAGGGGTTACTCGTACATAATATAATATACAGATTGAACATGGGATATCTTTGGACACGGCTGGATTACCAGAGTGCAGACTCGTCGTCCTTCTTGGGTGCCGACTCCTCGATCTCGAGCCCGGCCCACTGCTTCTTCAAGAAAGCAGAGCACAGAATGCCGGTCGCGACGCTCACGTTCAAACTGTCGACGACACTGACGAGCCCAGACGAGCCGGGGATCGACACCTCGAAGTCGGCTTCGCGTCTGACCTGTTTGGTGAGGCCTTCTCCCTCGCTGCCGACTACTAAGACGGTCGGGCGCGTCGCCAATGGGTCGTACGATTCCACGCGGTCCAGAGTGAGATGCGAATTCCTCCTGGACCGAGAAGACGTCGAGGGGACCGCAGCGTAGACAGTCCACCCCGACTCCTTGGAACGGGTGAGGAAGTCGACCGTCGAGCTCACCGAGAAAAGCGTCATCACTTCCGACGCACCCGCCGAGGCCTTCAAAGCCACCGGTGTTAGAGTTGCTGAGCTGTGTTTTGTGATCGCAACAGCATTGACGCCTAGGAACGCGGCCGATCGTAGGATAGCGCCTAGATTGCCGGGGTCTAAGATACCGTCTAGCAACAAGATGAACGGCTTGCGTTCCCGAGGGAGCTGGTAGCCGGCGAAGTCTGACGTGCCGTTGACTTCTGCCTCCTCGGTGGATTGGTGAGCGAGTTCAACACTGAATCCTGGCTTGGTAGCGTCCTCGGAAATTGGACCTAGAGCCTTGAGCGGCAGTTGTGGTAAGGGAGATGCTTCGAGGATGCAGCCGTTATGCGGTCGGCCGCCACTCATTTTGTCCATCATACGTAGACCGTCTCTGCCCACTTTGGTGATTTCGACGCCTTTCCTACCCGCCAGCTTCTCAAGACCGGCGTCCAGGGAAAGGTTCTGTCTGTCCTCTCCATCGTATATATAGAGACGGTACAGTCGTCTCCGTGAGTTCTTTAGAGCGGCTTCGACTACAGAACGACCGTAGAGGAACTGGGATGCGGCAGTGGTGTGGTGAATTCGAATGGTGCTGTCGTCTTTTGCCGAATCTCTAGGAGACGTATGGCGTTCATCGCTCCTATTCGCTTCTCGCCATCTCCCCGTCGGCCTTTCTGGCGCATCTTCCCGTCGCGAACGTCCTGTGCCGGCTGTGCCGCTGCGACCTTCCCAACCCACACTACCTTGCGTCCACTGGCGTCCCGTGCCAGCAGTCTGGCTGCGATCTTGCCAACCGTCACGATCTTGCCTCGATTGACGCCCGCCCTTAGCGTATTCGTCCCCATCTCCTGGCCGTCGCTTGTCGTTGAAGCGATCTTGGTGGCCATCACCATCTTGCCTCAATTGGCGCTCGCCCTTGGCGAATCTGCCATCATCTCTTGCCCGCGGCTTGTTCTTGGAGCGATCAGAGCCAGAGAGCCGCTTCTTGGAAGCTCCGGCCAGCCCCTCGCTCTCCTCAAATGATCTGTCGAAAGCATCCTTCGATATTACTCCAGCCGTGCCTGACCGTGATTTCTCCGCGGCAAGCCTAGCCAGCTTCTCTCTCGCGGGGCCGTTTTTGAGTTGGTACACCAGACTCTTCTTTCCGAATGGTTCGGTGGGGTCGTGGAATCGGGCTTTTCTCGACTTCGGCTGAGGACCCTTGTCCGTGATGTCTTTCTTGCCCTTCTTGATCTTGAAGGTCGGCGGTTGCCAGTCTGGATCGCGTCGCTGTCGGGAAGTTAGGGGTCTGGGTTTATGGGGTGCAGACTTCTCCAGAGAGTCCCGGTTGAAACCCTGGGGCCGTGCTTTCTCGGATTCCCGGAGCCCACGATGGATGGCTGATAAGGAAGAAGCTCGAGTGGGTACACGAGCGAGGCGGGATGTGTTGAGAAGCGTATGTCTAGATAGCCAAGTATGTCTACATAGTAAACATGTCGCATTGAACTGCCTCATGACCTCCGAGAAAGCACTGTGGCTAAAAAAAATCCTGGTTGGTCGAGAAGGGAAATTCAGGTTCCTTGTCACACGCTGAAAACTTTCTTCCTTTATTCCTTTATCGATTCCAAAAAGTTTTATCGTTAGCCCAATGTGTTTGTAAGGCGCTGAGCGCCAAGACTATTTAGGCCGGCCTCTTGCAGGCTCTGGCCAACTGCTCCCCTTGTCATTCCGTGCACAAACCTTGTCACATAACGTGCAAGAACCTTGTAAGTTTAGTAGACTGTGTTGGCAAATGATAAGTGCAACTATCGGATCTTATCTCTTATCTTAGCGTCTGCTGCAAACTCCAAGGATACCGTGCCTCCTTATCGTAAGGTACGTACTGAAGCATTGAAGTGGTACAACGCGTGAGCGCCAAAATCCAAAACGCGTTTATCTCATAGAACCGCTGAGTCCATGAAAGTTATCATAAAGTGCAGCAACCATTTCCTGTCACATAACTTCGCTTCTCTCCTTCGGACGACCTGCATTTCGTTCCCTGCCGGTACGCGACCAATTCCGAGTGAATTATCCATTCTTTATCCGAAGGGTTCCTTGCCGACGCTGACTGCGACACTAGATACCCCTCTACTCAATACCTATATCTATATTCCTTAATCGCTTGACGAGCTATGATTTGACATTTACATTTTGTGGATTATACAAGAGGAGGGAACAACAACTACCGTCATGATGGATGGCATGGAGGGTTTGGGGGATAATGTTGATCTTGGGGAGGGTATCGACAAAACGGAAGCATCCATGGTAATGGAGGCACCCAGGGGGGGGTCCGACGATTTGTTCGACCCGTTCGACCCGAGCGCATTTGCAGACTTGGAGGCAGCATCCGGTCGGGTTCTCAATGGTGAACACGAGGAGGAGAACATTGAGAATCACAAGAAGACTCCTGGTGACGTGAATGGAGACGTGAAGCAGCTGGAAAGCGTTGAACCCCAGATGACTACCGAGTCTTCATCACGTCCTCCAAAGAGTTCGGAGTCTCGACTATTTCCCATAGAGGTCGTTTTAACGCCACCAGCAGACCCAGGGGCTTATGAGATACTGTCTCCGAGCTTCGTTGTCGACAGAGTGCTTGAGGAGGTTCACATAGGGGGTCAGGCTTGGTACAGCGTTGAGTATTCTGATGGGCGCATAGAGCAGGTGAGTCTTTGGAATTCTTCTTTGCCAGATATTTTCCGTTTCCAGCTGGATCTACGCGGTACTGTTGATCTTGCATTAAATTTGATGCCTTAGTTTCCTGTGTACCTATGAGCCTGCATATTCCTCCCGGCGTTGTCTGAAATTTCCCGTCGTCGACGTAAAACGAAATTATTGTTGGCATAACCAAAGAAAAATAAAGTGCCAGCACAACACCATACACAAAGTTGTCGACGATACAACTGCAGCGTTGAGTTGTCTTGCTCCTGTGTACAGTTTACTTGTGTTAGCTTTCTGTCGCTTCCTCTTTCCATTCTCTGGTCAGTTGGCTTCGTATCTTTCACACACAACCATCTCTCCCACATGCTCCTCCCCACGAGCTCTCTCCCACACACTTTGCAACACACTTTATAACGCACATTCATCACATATCCGTCATCCTCCTCGCACGTATTTTACCTCAGGACTTGACCATCACAAACTTCATTTACCTACCTTCCCACCTTTCTCTCAAGGCTTCACTTGTGATTCTCCCTCACCCCCTCAGAAATTTCCCAACCTCATCTCTCAGATCTACTCTTCACAGCTTCACGGTAGCCCTCTCGCCGCGGCTCGAGACCATCGGACAAAATGGTACGCTCTCCTGTGCTGGCGCTGGATATTAATGGGTGGTACCTGCCCATGTTAATGATGTCCATCACAAATTCTCACCTCCCAGTTATGTTTACATGGCACCCTGACGGGAGGCAGACATATCGGCCTTCTCGTCCTTTGGTGATTAAAGCATACCGTTTCCTTGATTCCGTCGACATTCTACTCGCAGTCCCTTCATTGAATATTGAAAATTATTCCAAAACTTCGATTCAACTACTGACTCGACTTTTTAGGTTGCCTACGACGACTTGCTCGAGCAAGAGCGAGGGCCTCAACAGGTGCAATCCTTCTGGGAGGACCCGAGATTCCCTTTCTCGAAAACGCCCAGCATGGGCAGGCCTTCCAAGAAGCGTTCTCTGCCTGAGGATGCCTACAGTGAGGAGTATGAATCAGACGACTCGCCCCCCCGCCGAAAACCTTCACCGCTTGGTGTGCGCCGTAGCCAACGCGCTGCCTCCCGTCAGGCATCGGCGGACCTCCAAGCGTCGACCAGCATGATGTCGTTTGGGGGTCTAGACGATGATGATGACGATGACCGTTCCCGGAGATCCCGGAGCCGCAAGCTTAGGTCTTCTCTCAACACAACTCGCCAGACTAGATCTCGTACTCAGCCGCCCCAACGGTATAAAGCCGATGACTCCTCCGCCGATGAGCTCTCGCGGCCTCGTCCGGATGACGATGACGATGACGATGACGGCACATTTAAGCCTGTCATCTCTGATGTGAAGCCCCATTTGAAATCCTCCGCCCGGAAAAGGAGGAAGCCGGCGCCATCTTTCACATCAAGGAAGAATGATCGCGAATCATCGATTGAATTTGAGCCTACCCGGCGCTCTGGAAGATCAAATAAGGCCTCGAGGAGCATGCGCGATCCGGAGCTCGATGACGACTACGAAGTTATAGACGAGAAAGCTATGACTGCCCCGAAAGTTGCTTCCATCAAGGAGACCTTCCAGCAACTCCCTTCAGATTCGGAGTTCCGCAAGTTCCACTCTTCCACCTGTGATACATGTGGGGGTCATGCGAACAGCGGCAAAGATCCTCTAATCTACTGTCAGGGTTGCTCGAACTCGTATCACAGGGGTTGTATCGGTGTTCGAGCCCAACGGGACCACAGAGTTACCAAAGTTGCTGCGGACGAGTTTGTCCTCCAATGCAGATACTGCATCGACCATTACCGGAAGAAGGATGCGCGCGCGCCTGGGTATGCTAGGTGTCAGGTTTGCAAAGACGATGGTTCATCATGCGCCGAGTTCTCACCCAAGAAGACTCCCAAGCAGGAGGAGAAGATCAGGCTAGAGAATGGCGGCGAAGACCCTATCACCAATGTCGACCCTGCGCTGGTCAACAATGCAGACAACGTCCTCTTCCGCTGCTCGACTTGCAGGCGTGCTTATCATTTCGATCATCTTCCGCCCCTAGCGAAAACGCCGGTCATCACAGAGGATATCAAACGAGACCGACTCGAAGAATACACGGTGGCCGATTGGAAGTGCAGGGACTGTGTGAACGCCGGCCATAAGATTCGCGCCCTAGTCGCTTGGAGACCTATCAATCAGGACGATTACCAGCATGGCCAGACCTGCCTTGACCTCATCGAAGACTCTATCGAGTATCTAGTCAATTGGGAAGGAAGATCGCACTTTCACGATAATTGGATGCCTGGTGCTTGGGTCTTCGGCGTGGCCCACTCGGCGATGCGCATTTCATTCTACAAGAGGGAAGAGAACCAGCTGCCCAAGATGGATGAGAAGCTCGCTATTCAAGAAGAGTGGTTGTTGGCGGATGTTTTATTCGAAGTCGCGTATCGCCGGAGGTTTAAGGAGCAATCCCGAGATGAAGACGTGGAGCGTATTGGCGACGTCACTTCCGTCCTCGTCAAATTCCAGGGCCTTGGCTATGATGAGGTCGTCTGGGACGAACCCCCGCCTCGCAATGGTCCCTGGGGAGAGGAGCCGTGGAACGCGTTCCGCGCTGCCTACGAGGAGTATGTCAACGGCAAATACTTCCAGACCATTCCCGATCACAAGATGAAAGAACGCATTAGTCAATACCGAGGCCTTGACTTTTCGAAGGAGTGCGAACTCAAGCAGCAGCCTTCCAGCCTCAAACGTGGTAAACTGATGGAATATCAGATGGAAGGTGTAAATTGGCTCCTCTACAACTTCCATCAGCAACAGAACGTAATCCTCGCAGACGAAATGGGGCTTGGCAAGACAGTCCAGATCGTGGCGTTCATCACGGCACTTGTTCACGACAAACCAAACTGCTGGCCTTTCTTGATCGTCGTCCCCAACTCAACATGCCCTAACTGGCGACGTGAGCTCAAACAGTGGGCACCGGACCTTCGGGTCGTCGCATATCACGGCGGAAAACAAGCACAGGACCTTGCGTATCGGCATGAACTGTTCCCCAACGGCCCGGGAGGCGGGATGAAGGCGCACGTCGTGATCATGTCGTACGAAGCCGCAACAACCGTCACGACTGCTTTCCAGACCGTCAAGTGGACAGGATTAATAGTAGACGAGGGTCAGAGATTGAAGAACGAGGGCAGTCTCCTCTATCAGGCGCTTCGGGATATGAAGATCCGTTGCAGGATTCTGTTGACCGGTGGGTAATGCGAACGCGGGCGCGTGGGTAGCTGCTAACACCGACCAGGTACGCCGCTTCAGAACAACAAGCGAGAGCTCTTCAATCTCCTTCAGTTCGTGGATCCCGCCAATAATGCTCAGGAGCTCGACACGAAGTACGCCGAACTGACTAAGGAGAACCTCCCGGAGCTGCACGACCTCATCCGACCTTACTTTTTGAGACGCACCAAGGCGCAAGTCCTCAAATTCCTTCCTCCAATGGCACAAATCATTCTCCCTGTCACTATGACAATCCTCCAGGAGAGACTCTGCAGAGGCATTATGTCTCGGAATTCGGAACTTATCAAAACCATCCTGTCGAAAGGCAAGATGAAAGTAGGCAAGCGGGGCGGTCTCATCAATATCCTATCAGAACTGCGCCAATGCCTTTGTCACCCGTTTTGCTTTGACCCTAGGGTCGAAGACAAAACAGTGAGCGAAGGAGACATGCATCGGAACCTAGTCTCAGCTTCCGGAAAGCTGATGCTTCTAAGCATCATGTTACCGAAGCTACAGGAGCGAGGCCACCGTGTTTTGATTTTCAGTCAATTCCTCAGGAACCTCGACATTCTCGAGGACTTCTTAACTGGTATAGGGATCCAGCACGCGCGTATCGACGGACAGATGTCTGCCCTTAAAAAGCAGAAGCGCATCGACGCATTCAACGCTCCCGATTCACCCTTGTCTGTCATGCTTTTGTCCACTCGCGCGGGTGGTGTAGGTATTAACCTCGCGACTGCTGATACCGTCATTATCTATGACCCCGACTTCAATCCTCATCAGGACATCCAAGCTCTCTCCCGGGCCCATCGAATCGGTCAAAAGAACAAGGTTTTATGCTTCCAACTGACTACCAAAAACAGCGTCGAAGAGAAAATCATGCAGATAGGACGCAAAAAGATGGCCCTTGACCATGCCCTCATCGAGAGTATGGATGCAGCCGACGATGCAGGTGAAGATCTGGAATCGCTTCTGAAGCATGCGGCCGAGGCACTTTTCGGAAATAACGAGTCAGAGAAGATTACTTATGATGCTGCAGCAGTAGACAAGCTCCTAGATCGAAGTCAGATAGAATCTACCAGCGCCGGCGACGAACAGTCTGCTGAAAATCAGTTCTCTTTTGCCCGGGTCTGGGCAAATAATGAACTAGTCGAAAACGATGATTCCCCTCGAGACGATTCCGAACCCGCGGATACCAGCGTTTGGGAAAAGATCCTCAGGCAGAGAGAGGAAGAACACCAAAGGGAGATTGAGGCTCAGAAACAGGAGTACGGCCGTGGTGCTAGGCGAAAGGGAACGCAGGTGAGAGCGCTCGCGATACTTCTAATCGCCTCTCGATTGCTAACAAATCTAGGGCATTGATTACAATGGCCGAGTAGGTTTCATCGAAGGCGTTGATGATCTCAGCGAAGACGAACGCGTCCTAACAAAAGTACAGCAACCTCAAGAGCCTGATAGTGCGGGCTCTGATGTCGAAATGGACGAACTCTACATTGATAACAACGAGCCCGACGAAGAGTACGAGAGTGATGGCTTCCAAGACCCCGCCACAGTGGCGCGGTCTAGGCAGAAGGGTACCAAAGGTACGAAGCGCCCTCTTACTGAGCCCAGCACGCCGAATCGCTCCAAGAGAGCGAAGACGGTTAACACCCCTTCAAGCAACAGAAAGCGACCATCCCCCAGAGGCGTCCGTCCACGGGGAGAACAATCTTCCGACACCCAATCCTCCGATGCCCAATCCGTCGTCGCACGACTTTCCAACCAGCAGCATTCCCACGAGCAGCATCCCCACGAACAGCCTGGACATGGACAGTCTTCCCATGAGCAGTCTTCTCACCCCCAGCTTTCCCGTGGACAATCTTCCCGTGAACAGACCCCCGAAGACACAGTCCCCGCTGCTCCGGCAATTGTCGGGCCATCTTCCAAAGCCACAGTCGCCACTGCCCCAGGAATCGTCGGGCAAGCCCAAACGGTCGGGGTCGGGAAGGCCTCCGGGCTCGGGCAGACTACGGGGCAGACCGCCTCTAACACTGACTCAGCCACAGACACAAACCGGACAGACGCGAGCGCCGCCACCGGACGTCGATGTTCTGCCGTACTCGCTGAACATCCTGCCTCGCCAGCGAATGGCTCCTAATTCTGTGGTGTCAATACTTCGGCATCTAGCCCCACAGCAGGTTGGCAGCCAGCATACTACCGTACCTCAATCTAGTACCTCAACTCCCCCATCCCAAAACATACTAAAGACTCAAAAACCCTTACCTCCACAGTCGAGTAGAACACAGCCAAATATGATGCCCCAGGCGGTTTCTGGAAATGCGAATAGTGGAGGAAATTCTTGCCTGATTTGCAAGAAGAACCACCCTACAAATGGAAGCTGCGTCAACACCAACTCGGAGATCTCTTTGCGAATCGCCCTGGACTCACTTAGGACTACCACTGGTGATGAAGCAGCCATCCGCACAACCAGGGAAACTCTCGCCGCCAGATTGAGAGAGCTTACCAGTGGTAATACCTAGGGCCCATGGTTCGTGGTGGATACCTCATGGTCATTCTGCGCTTACGTCATATAGACATTGATTTTCTGGGCTCGTCTCAAATTAGACCTTCTAATTAGAGATGCGTCCTTTGCTATTGCTATCTGAAGTTTCCTATGATGGCCGATCGTTTTGTGCGGCTTGCATACGATTGCCTCGACGGGCTTGACATGCGATGTCTATAGAATGGCATCAAGGAATGGATAGACAAAACTTGATACTCATAACGAAACCTTTTGAGCTCCTAACCAGCTTCCACTCAGTGACAAGCCACGCTTCTTCTTGTCGTCGTGCATCTATTAATGGCAGATACAGGGCGTTTGTCACGTGGGAAACGCGAGACTAACCTGCAGGTAACCGGGACAATGCATCTAACCTTATTTGAGGTTGCGCAGCAAACGGTCGTGATGGGCAGCTAAGCCCTCTCTGGTGTGTGTGTAAAGAGATTGCTCTACTGAAAGGGATGGTCTCCGGGCCTGTTGATAAGGGGCGTCCCTTCCGCCTTCTTCGATGTCCGGCCGGGGACTTGGATTTTTTTTTTTTTTTTCATCTCATCTCACCATCGTACCTACATCGCTGTTGACTTCTTCTATCCATCCTCTCAGCCTCGGATGTCCTCATTGTTGCAGCGAATTTACTTAGACCTAGATCGGCACCATTGATGAGGTCTCTTTTTGTTAGGTGGCGGTATAAAATAACGTGCCCATCCATCTTCGATGACTCCGTTTGCTCGCTTCTCTTTCTTCGGCTTTCTAGCTATTGATTGGGCGGTCACCATCGCACGGTTGCTGTCTTTTTTTGTCGTCTCCTTTCCCTCTCTCCCACACCGTCCATTCGTTCCCAACATGGACACTTCGTCTTCCACTTCTCTTCCCCCATCATCACCATCTCCGCCTTCCTCCATCCCTGCGGGCCGTGTCATCGCTACTACCAATATCACAGCGGCCAACTCTCCATCTAACGCATCGTATTCCTCTGGGGCCTCCTGCCTTTCAACACGAAACACCTCGCCAGATCACGCGGTCGCCGTTATCTCTGTATTTCCTATCGACAAGGAGACCGCTACCTCGCCGGGCCACTCCAAATCATCCTCCTCATCTTCTTGCTCCCAAATTGCCGCTTCTTCGTCTTCGTCTTCTCCTTCTCCCCTCGTGGAACTCCGTCTGAAGACCGATATAAAGTACACGCCAAACACTCTGCTCGACACGGGAGACGACAACAACTACAACCCAACCTCAGTGCCGCTAACCCAAACGGCCCCCGCAAACGCGAAGATGGACCGCAACCCTTTCCAGTCAGTTAATGACCGCCGTAGCAAGATGGCCATGGACCGCGGGCTGCACCAGCATCCTACGGGCAGCCCCGTCCCTAGCCCCGCGATTGCACAGTTTCAATTTCACCAACTCCAGAACACCAGCCTCGGACCCAGCGGTGGCAGCGGTAGCGGTACCGGTGGTAGTGGCGGAAGCGTGCAGGCGCTAGGCAGCCCCATTCAGCCCGCGGGTAGTGGTGTCGGTGGTGGTCTTCTCCCGCCCGCTGCCCCCCGCGGTCTCGCCTCATCGAACTGGCGCGCTGGCCAGCCGATCCTCGATGACGCGTCGTCCTCTTCATCCCGCGCTAACAGCAGTGCGGCCGCAGCCGCCGCCGGCATGTACAACCCTTTCGACCCGACTGCCGGGGGAAGCAGCCGCCATCACCACCACAGCTCCTTCCACGGCTCCTCCTTCTCGCCGCAGCTTTCGGGCACCGGCGGTACTGCCGAGGTCGTTGCTGCCGGATCGGGACCGGTATTCTCCGACGCCCAGCTCGACGCCAGCTACGCGTACTGCTTCGACCGCGGCAACGGGCAGTTCACGCGGCTCGTGCCCGCCGACATGCTGCCTCCGCTGCGAGATGTGCCCGCTGTCCAGCAGGGCTGCGCCGGCATGCTGGTCCTCCCGCTGCCGAGGGCGGCGCCGCCCGGTGGCAGGTCGGGGAACGCGAACGTTAGTACGGAACCTGTGGGTTTTCGGGTGAGTTACCATTGGTTTCGTTTCGTTTCGTTTCGTTTCGTTTGCGCGTTTCTGATCCATTCACTCCCCTTTTTCTCAAGGAACCGGGAAGTTGTTGAAGCACTTGAGGGTTATAGAGTTTCAAGGGTAAAGAAAGGGGGGCCAGGAAGAAGGCAAGAAACGTATGTGCTGATTGGGGGTTCCTGCAGAGCCCGCCTGCCACGCCTAAGGCACAATCTGATACTATACAGGTGGGTTCTCTGGCTACTATTCGATTCGCATGATTTATTAGGGGCGCAAACGCAACATCATTGACATCCACCCAGAAGCTCAACAGCACTCCAGCCTCCAAGTTCCCTTACATGACTACACACGCAATCGAAATGACTATACAGAGTTAACTAACAAAACTCTCCGCAGTCACGGATCGACAACATCGTCGCCTCGACACCTTCGACGCCCACGCACCACCAACCGCCGACATCATCCAGCACCGCCGCGGGCCACCACTCACACGCACACTCGCACTCGCATCCGCACCCCCCCTCACTAGCTACATCATCCGCCAACCCCGGCCTCAACACCACCAACACGAACAAAAAACCACCGCCGCACCCCGGCTCTCACCACCACAACCACCACCCTCATCACCATCACCAACCACACCAGCAGCACAACCAGCAGCAACAGCCGCAGAGACGTCCCAAGATCTACTGCGACAAGTGGGTCCACGAGGGCGTCTGCGCCTTCACGCAGCAGGGCTGCAAGTACAAGCACGAGATGCCCTTCGACAAGGTCACGCAGCACCAGCTCGGCCTGTTCCACGGCTTCCCCGCCTGGTGGAAGAAGCACCAGGCCGAGCTCGCGCGCCAGCGGGATCCCGTACCGCCGCCGTCGCCTCTGGATAACGCGGGCGGCGCTGGCGGTCGTGACAGTCGGGGTGGGGGCGGTTGTGAGGACGACGAGGAAAGATTGGTGATGGGTGTTGGCGAGAGGTTCCTTACGAGTCGTAGCGGCGCTGCCGGTGTTGGTGGTGGCGCGGGTGTCGGTGTGGGTATGAGGGGTGAGAGGGGAGAGGGTGCCGTTGGGGGTCACGGTGTAGACGCAGATGGGGGCGGAATGATGCTGGGGGGGTCCGGCAGACTTGGCGCTGCCGGTGCCCCGGCGGCGGGTTTCGCATGGCGTCGTGGCCCTATCGTTCCTTCTAATGCCGGTCTGGGCATTGGAGTCGGCGTCGGTATCGGGGAGCACCCCGGAGATGCGCAGGTCGGTAACATGGCAACTTCCATGGCGACCCAACCTGCCCGAAGCGGTACGCTCGGGAGCAGCGGCTTACAGCGAGGCGTCCGAAATCCCCTAGGTATGTGTGTTCCTCTCTGTTATCCCCCTATCGCCAGTCCTTTTCCGGATCGTATTAGCAGCCCTTTCCTTTCTCTTGTCGCTCCTAATATTGCCCCATCTAGCCTCCTTCATATACTACCCAACCCATGGACCATAATCTGACAACCTCTTTCCTCTGCGCCCAGCAGTTTCTTACGGATCCCCCTTCGGTCCCATCGCGCCTCCAGCCCGAGCTTCCGCTGCGGCAACCGCGTCAGCGGCGGCATCAGCATCGGTTGCGAAGACCGCCGGACCGGGATCGAAGGCGACCAGCAGCGGCGCTCCTACTTCGACCGGTGCGAATCCGTCCGGGCCAACCGCCGGCGCAGGTGCGTCGATCCCCACCGCGAATCCGTATGCCTCGCTTGAGGTCCTCGACGACGAGGATCGCCTCAGCAAGGATGTCGTCAACTCCACCGCGGTCAGCGAGAACTGGCGCGAGAACGAGGGCGAGAGCGGCAGTATCGGGGCGAAGAAGGCGAACGCGGATGCTCCGCGTTTCGCCCAATCATGAGCGCAGGCTTTTGCGGGAGCGGAGCAGAGATGATGATGATGATGATGATGATGACGACGACTGTGATGATGATGATGACCGGACGAGACGACGACGGTTACGGTTACACATGAGACGGGTACCGGAAGGATACGAGGTCCGATGTTGCCCGTCGGGTGGACAGACGGACAAAGATTGGTAATTTTCGCGTTGCGTTGAGTTGAGTTGGGATAGAGATGTCGCGGTTTCATTTCCATGGTTGCCGCCTCGCCCACCTAACCCCTGGTATTTATTGCATTGCATATTCATGAGGAAAGAGTCCAGTCTATGCGTCGACACCTACGCCTGAAAACACACCACATATCACAGTGGGCTTCCAGTACCGGCACTCGAGCATTTCACCCCCTGTTCAGGGGTACGATACAAGACCCGCCGCCGTCTTACGATTAGGACGAAGGCTAATGAGCGGTGGATTTTTTGCATTTGGCTTGACGACCGTTCAGTCACCCGAAAGGAGGGGCAGCGTGCAGCGAAAACTAAATAACGCCCTAGGTAGCGACGGGTTCGGATGGATGGATGTACTATAGATCCAAACACAGAGCGATAGATGCACAGGCAGGGCAGCACCAGCGATGGTCGGGTCCGCCATCTAATCAGATGAGATATATGAATAACGAGGCCATGGTTCTTTTTTCCCGCGATTCCGAGTCAGACTTTACGACCTACTCCTTTTTCTAGTCTTGACCATTTGTAAACGAATGCCACATCCAAGACGTCCGACTTCTTATTTACTTCCACTCGACGCTCCAAGTCGGCTTGCCCCGTCTGAAGTTGATGACCTCGATGCCCGGCCCGGTGACGGAGTCGGTGATCACCTCCTCGCCCTTGCGAAGCGTAATCCGCTCGTCCTTGGCGTCCTTCACGCCGTAGAATGCCCGCCCATAATCGCAGAGGAAGCCCTGTAGGACCCCGGGTGTCACGTCTGAGGCTGCGATGTCGCCGCGGTCGATGGCCTGTGGTGTTCGGAGTCAGTTGGTATCAAGTTTTTCGTGGACGATGTTAATGAATAAATGGGGCTTCGGGGACATGCTCTCAGAACCAGTGACATCCATGCAAAATTCATTAAGGGGTTTGTACGCATGCTGAGAATGAATGGATGAAGGGTGTAGGAAGCTGCTTACCTCTTCTAGGGCTGTAAGAACGAGTTGGGACGCACTGTAATCGCGAAAGTTAATGCCATCATCCGTATTACGCCTCTAACAGTTTCTTGGTGCTGCAAAGCCCGCCAAAGCTCCAACCACGCTTGACGGTTTTGATGTTCAATGACATAGGGAATGACGTACTATGACTGGGTGAAAACACCGGCAGGCGTGTTGCCCTTCCCCTTCTTAGCGCTGTTGTCGTGAGGCGCCGAGTCCGTCCCCAGGAAGAATTTGCCTTTGCTGTTGACCACTGCATCGAGCAGGGCGCGTCGGTCGTGCGGGAGCTGTTACTCACGCACGTTAAATAAACATGACAAGATGTATCGCCTCCGCAAACTGTCCGAGCAAATCGACTCCACTCGCCTCGAGTCTACGGCAGCCGGACAAACATTGCGAGGCGAGATAGTCTAGGAAGGTGGGACGTAACGTACCTTAGCCACCGGTTTGCAGTAACAGTACTACCGAGCCTAGTGTCAGTCCATGCTGCGTATGTATCTCTGAACACGATGGTAAACTTACAACATCGCTGATGGCATCGTCGATTAAAATGTAAAGATGGTGGCTTGTAATGGTCCCCACCACCGTGTCGCCACAGCTGCGGACTGCCTCGACTGCGTCCTTGGTTGTGCAGTGCTCCAGCACGATCTGGGAGAGAGCTTGTTAGGAAACTGATGTGCATGGAAGTGGACTTTGCCATTAATTATACCTTTAATTTGGGGAACTTCTCATGGATACTCTTCAGCGTGGGCAAGAAGCTGGCTTCGGCGTTGAGGATCGTTATGCCCTGTTTAGGACTGGGATTTGTGGTCAGCACTGCTCTTCGAGGTCAACTTGAGCGTTAAATGGATTATGAGGAATATCTCAAAGGATAGAAAGTCCACTGGGGCCTCGATGAATAGTTTATTCCCATGAATAGAGCAATGGTCGATAAAGGGGTAGTTGGGAAGTTGCTTACTCGGAAGGGCACTCGCCGTGCAAGTTCAACACCTATAGCGCCTACAATTAGTTCATAGTCAAAGTCTCCACACACATTCTCCGAGAGTTCCCTTGTGCAGTTTGGTCAGAAAGGCTGATCTGAAACCGATGGCATTGCTTACCAGCCCTTCTTCTTCCATAGCCTTGAAGACTGGGTAAAACGGCGCATACGAAATGACTCCCGATGATGAGTTTGTCGTTACACCTATAAGCTCAATGTCAGCAAAGAATGTCACATTTAGACAAGCTTTGATTTCACGAAGGGGCCGTAAGAATAAGGGTTATACAGGGCGTGTGACTATGCGGAATAGGATGTCAACTAACCTGCCGGGTAAGACTTGATACCAACTATCCCTGCCGTCTTTGCCTCACGCACGACCTCAGGAGTGATGCTCTCGTGCAGGTAAACTTCCACGAGTCAGCATTGTGTGTTGGAAGCCAGTTTCTCCTTTCTAGCCAGTCACGCTGGAAGAAAGGGCACGGAGATGACGGAAAGGGGAATTCGAGGAAAGTCTGAAGGGAGACATACTGACGAATTATCAGCCTATCAATGGTTAAGGATGAACGATTTCGAATTCGAAAAAATCGATGGCGCGATACTTACCGGGTCATTAGGTAGTCGATGCTGGAGTCTATGGCTTGCAGCCGTGCTTTGTAGTCCAGTGCCATCTGTATCACAGCTTGGAGTCAGTAACAACCCAGTAGCTACTCTGGAGAATGATGAAGTCTAGAGGGGGTCAAAAGGGGGTCCTAGAGCCCGTTTGAAGAACTCTAAACTAACGGAAGCCCCTGATGCTGAACACATGCTCTTTGAATTGGTCGCGAGACGTATTCGAATACAAGCGGGCACTTACCTTGACGGTTGTGACGGGGGGGACCAAGTTCCTATGCGGAAGATTAACATCTAAACGACTTAATAGCTATGGTTACGGGGAGGCTGTGAGGCCATAGACAAGCTCAAATTGACTTGGCTTTTAAGGTTTACTTACGGCATCACGTATACCTGGTTAATACCTCCTTGCCGGATGGTGGGCACGACCACAACGGACATGTCACCATCACGCAGATGCACATGGAAATCTGCCCTAAAAAAAACCTCAGTCAGCCCATTTGCATTGAAATACTTCAACGATCGGATCCGGCTTTGGAAAACTATTTCAGGGCGCACTGCCAAGGATGGGTTCCATCGAGCATGTTCGCTGTTGTCTCAGCAATGCGGGTTGGTAACAATTCTGGAATTTCTTACACCGCGGGTAACTCTAGGGATGTGAATGAAAGTGGCATTTTTGATGATATCAATAGCTCCTAACAATCGAGTGTGCCTATGATAAAGTGTCAGAATCTGGGTTTCCGCACTACAAGGAACCTGATAATAGGTAGGTCAGTAGCTTACTTTTCGGAGGTATGCGCCGCTTGGCAAACAGATATAGTCTGCTTTAGGGTCTGAATATTCGATTCCCTCAACAATATACACTGCCTACCTATCTTTGAAATACCTCAAACTAGGTGTAATCTGTGCTGGCGGGGGTTACTCCTCAAACTCGAAGTTTTCTTTAGCCCGCTCTTAGGTAGGTAGATGCTGCGCCACAGTAATCAAGCCACACCCCTTTTCCCCTGGCATGCTTCACGAATTTCTCCTTTTATATTCTGGCATATCCGCTCCGTTCGGCCCTGAAGCTTACCGGCGTTCAAAGTAGACTTGCAGCCACTCGAGAGAATCTACCTGCACAACCCGGCCTGCTTTATATCCCATCACTCACCTACACAATCTAATTTACGCAAGTGGTTATGTGGAAGCCTGAATGATAATCGGCTTTCGGTTGTCCGTTCGGACTTGTGATCTAGCATCCAGCTTGCCAAGCAGTCAATGAGGTGTCTTCTCGTCAGATTCAAGATAAAATATCAATCCGGCCGGTTGGCACCCATGCTCAGACCCTGTTTTCGAACCAGTTGCAAATTACCGTGCTTTGTTTTTTTCCAGTATGGAGTTACTAAGTAGCGTACTGGCCGCGATCAGGGCTTGTATTGGGTAAAGGAGGTGAACCTAGCGATCTGTTATCGGCTTCTAAAGGGGGAGGTCGGTAGCCCACCCGGTTGCCGCGTTTGAATTCACTGCCTGTATTCTTATGCTTAACCTATATTCCACCCAGATCGCAGGGAAACAGAACTGTCTCAGGCGTACACAGGATCTCCAGGAAGATCGTTCTGAATAAGAACACCACCCAATTTCATCCAGCAAACTCGAATGTCCTGAGGTGAGGCCAATATGTGTAAGTAGGGGCCCTAGAAGAGTATCTCATATGACTCGGACCGCTAGTTACCACCACGTAATATTGCACGAGAAGATACCGAGATCAAGGCGAGCGACTTGAGATGCTAGCTGTATAAGGAAATTCGGCTCCGTATTATTACGTCGTAGGGTCTCTGGCTGTCGTGAATGGATCGATATCGGTGGCCGTCTTTGATTCGGTTTTACGCGGTCTCTAAAGGGGCCATAGTGGGTGGCCAGCACTCCGTGTCTTCAAGTTAGTTCTGTGTGCCTTGATAGTGCTTACTTGTGAAAATACAAACCCCGATACGACTATACAAAATTGGGCGATGGTCCGGAGTCGTGCCATCAAAGCCCTTTCCCTCTAGCTCTCTCTATGAGCCATTCCTTCCTCGATTTGTATAGCCAAGGCGATGTTGAGTCTACAATTAGATATATCGCAGTCGGCAACCCTGTGAGAGTCAAGCAATCGAGATGGTCGCCATATTCGCTGGCGAGATATTGATTGCTACGATTTCGAGTTGGGACTTTGTTAAGTTTCTTTCTGCCAACGTCTTGCCTACCTAGGGTGTGTCGATGTCGCCATTGAATAAGGACACATGCGTATGCCCCGAGGGCGATTACAGGAGAGAATATCGTCAGCGTAGGTATGTCATTTAGCCACACAGTTCCTAATCATCAATAAACATCCGTAGATCCCCTATACTTTAAGATGACCAGATTTCTGAAGTACAGACTGTTTAGGTAACCATGCCGTCCTTCCCGGTTGTTCAATAGCCTTACGATATAGGAAAGAATGGCGGTCGTCACCACTTAGATGTTCTAGAAGGACACATGAAAGGCGTGCCCGAGCTGTCCGGCTGCGTGTCCATCATGACAGCCAGACAGAAATGGCATTTACAGGTCATCAGCTTCCATTCAAGCGCATATACCTAGACTGGGACTGTAGTCATTCGACATGACAAATTCAGGCGCCCCTACGTTCTCCTGGCTCTACGGCTCGCTTCAAATGATATTTATTCGCTATGTGGCCCTAAATTAGAGCTATCTCCTGTTTCATTAGAGCCAATCTCCGTGACACTGTTCTATAGGCTTATCAACCGCCTCACGAGCCCTGTCACCATGCTGCCGCCCTCTGGCCAACGCTACACATTACCTCGACCTGCTCCCAGCCTCGATTCACCCTACTCACGACCCGCAAATTACCAAAATGGGCGTGAAATATACTTTTGTTGACCTTCGCTACGCTGACATATTCACTTGGACACCATAGCAGTATGAAGTTACCGGAGTCGTCGCGGTTCGTCACTAGCTTCTCCTACCCAAATACTTAATGCCCTTCACTCTGTCCTTCTTTCATCTCTTCCACTCTTCCCTCTCCAGTTACAGCTTTCTGATTACCGTCACCATGCCGTTTTCACGCACTGCAACAGCGCTCGCTACCCTTGGTAGTTCCACTCCCGCGTCGACCCGTAAGTAATGGCCAACTATGATCATACTACCCCTTTCTTTCCTCACGCGCGAGTGCATACATTATTATTAAGCCAGAATTAGCAGCTTCGGCCCTCCAGACAGATATCAGAGCTTCCTAGTGGTTGTCGCTTTGTCCCAAAACGGCAACCACTGACTCTTGACGATGCAGGGATTTTATCCAGGCCGGTGGTTGATGTCCACCAACCTCCTTCCACACCCACGGATAAGGATACCCATGAAATGAGATGGGAACCATGACCTGTTCGATCATCGCGTCGCGGTACCCACGGGTTCAATGGACTAGGGTGGGGGCCACGCCCGACGTGCTCTCTTTCGCTTCTCTCGACTCTTGCTGCTCGTCAACTGTCAACACCAATCAACCCCGTTCGGCAGCGGCTTCAACGCGTTGCTAATTGGTTTGTAGATACATCGCCAATCCTCTCCGACAACTTCCCGCCTTCCCTGCCTGACACTGTGTGGTCCCCTGATGCCTCTGATCTCACCTCCGTCAGCCTCGGAACCCCTGGCTCTTGTGGCCGACCCATCCCGAAGTTTGACGTTGAACGCGAGATGATCGACTCCGAGTTCACCGTTCCAACCTGGCCTTCCTCTGTCTGGTCCGGCTCAGCTTCCAACTCGCCTTCGCCGTCGCGTTCTCTCCTGCGACCAGACATGGTGACGCCTTCCTGGGCTCCCTCTCGACCAAGTAGCGTCTGGTCACCGTCTCCCCGTATCGCCGACGATGCTGTTTACTCGCTAGTTACTTTCCGTCGTCTTCGTGGTGTTACGCCTTTAACATTAGCACGAGCGCGCTCCAGGGTGCTCGCTTCATCTCCTAGGCACACCGCAGCTCGATATCCTTCCCCCTTGAAGCACTCTTCGTTTGCTGACCATTCTCGACACTTTCAGGTACCCGCCCAGTTAGCTCGCAGGCATCTCGGTGTTCGGCAACCTGCTTCGCCTATTCCTTTTAATGACGGTTCCCCGGCTGCTGCACCGTCTGTTCAACACTTCCCTACATCTCCAAGGGAGATATATTCGCATTCAGTCCGCGACGAACCAACTTCTGTCACTTCTTCATTCGCGTCGCTTTATGATTTCGCCCACCGGGAAGATCTAACTACAGTAATTCATTCGCCCGCCAACGGTAACAACCCAACTTCCGTCGTCCCCTCGAAGCCCTGCCAGGACTCTGTCCGCAGTCATGTTCCATCTACTGTCAATCCTTGCCCATTCTGTGAGTCTGCTTCCGAACCCCTTCATTCCCGTCTCTCTGCGATGACTACGCTCTGGGAAAACTTTCTCGAGTCTAGGGCCACAACCCCGCCCTAGTCACTTGTCCGTTCCGACCATGTCATGACTTTGTTCTCAAGAATGTTCCCAACTACAGTCATTCCTTCACAACGCCCCCCGACCCTGGAGACGCCCCGACGGCAAAAGCCATGTTCGCGCTCTGTTTGAAAGACTCGAAGAGCACCAGACCATAGTTAGCTCAGCATCCGCTCGGACAGTGTCCCGCGCCGGTCAGCCTTCTGTTGCACCTCCTCCCGGTTCCTCTGTCAGCCCTTCGTCTACTCATCTTGACCATCCAACTATTGCCATTCCTTCCCCGTTGCCATGCGATACCCAGACACCTTCTGTAAGTCCGTCTGGACCGCATCCCGCTGCTATTCCAACTATTGTCATTCGTTCTTCATCGCCTTGCGATGTCTCCACAGCTGTCGTCACCCGTTCTCAACCAAGTTGCGATGGATTTCTAACTATTCCCATTCCTTTTGAGTTCCCTCGGGACCATCCGCCAACTGATGTCACTCCTTTAACCCTGCCGGATCGTAATGCGGCCCTTTGCCAACTAGAGCCTGACGTCAGTCCTCCAACCCAGCATCTTTCTCTCCCTTCTCTTGAATCACTGTATCCGCAGTGACGGCATCCCGCTTCGGCTGGAAATCACTCGCTTTGTATGTGTGGCCACAGCCTCTCACTGTTGCCATTGGCGTCGCCACCTACGCTTTGTTCTCCGGCTGAACCCACACTCGCTTTAAGATTTGTTCCCTGGGGACAATTGCACTCGTTTACACCCAAGTTCGTTTCAGTGCAAGTTCTATTCGGGCCGTAGGCGGCTCACTTCCATTCATATGCCACAGGGTTTGCCATGACGTTACTTCTGGGCTTAACTTGGAGGGATTTAGGGCTGGACGTGGTCGCGTTTAATAGGGGTCCAGGTGGGACGGGTTGGGCTCGGAATTGTGTATATAGCTTAGGTAGATGGCTGCCCGGGGGGCCGCCCCCGGTCAGTCGGGATCCGAAGCCGGACTTCTGCACGTCTCCGTGCGTGGTAGCCCGGGAGCTGGACTCGTCTCGACGAGTTCCAGCTGCTGAGCAGTGCATTTGCAGCGGGCACTGTTATCCATCCGTTCGTGATATGGAAAGCTCAGCCATCGAAACAACTGGATGCCTCTGGGCATGACAGGTTCACAGCATTTTTAGGTCTACACGGCCCTGTAGTTTTCCTCACTCCCCCTCAGAGGAGGGCGGGTGTTTAACTACCGGATTTTTGGCACTTCACAGCATTTTTAGCTCTACAAGGACACCTAAGCCCCCCCCCCCCCCCCAAAAAAAAAAAAAGGAAAAAAGGGGGGAGGGGCAGTAGGAGACGCGAATATATGAGGGGGCTGGGTCCCCCTCCAGTTCCTTCTTTTGCCGCCGTGATATCAAGGATTTAGAAGGAATATCCTCCCTCCCCAATAGATTACTAGTCTTAGATAGTTTGGATAGGATTGAATCCAATTTGCGTTCTTGCCTTCCTGCTAATAGTTGCCTCTCCGCGTGAACTACGGTGTCCTTGGCCCCTACTCCGGTGCTTAGTGGACTGTTCGCTTATGAGGCATCGGTTTAAAAACGTTAAAAGTGGCATAAGACGACGGTAGTATTCCTCGAGTTGGTGGGAGCTTGCTCACAGCCCTTGTGGACTTGGATGTTATCCACAATCTCATAACTGTCTTCGTGTGCCATAGTCTTATGTTCGGCTAGTTTTCTAGCGTTGTTCTGAGCCAGCAGAAACTCAACGGAGTAAACTGTTTCGGGCTCTGCTCTCTCGTGCTTGCCACTCCAGTTCGGCATAATCATACCATCAGGCCTAACACCGAATCGCTGAAGCTCTACTCCAAATTGCTGGATCAGGGCCCTCAATATACACCACGGGGTTCCGAAATAGCCGGGTTTATCATCACAAACTACTTCATAAAAGGGCTTGTTAGGCAGCTCGGCCACTGGCGGCGTGGTAGTGCCCATTAGCTCGCTGTGCTGCCGCTCCGTCGGGAGCTCGGCGGGCCCGAAATAGTCGGGGCTAGGGTGGTGCCTGTGTTTGCGCCGCCGCCGCCGCCGGCGGAGCACCCAGGTTGCGAGCACGATTAGTGCCACCCCCGCCGCCGCGCCGACGGACGAGTCGCCGTCCCCGCTGGGAGGAGACGAGGACGGCGATGCGATCCGTGGCGGCTCCGTTTCCGACGTGGGCGAGGACTGCTCTGTCCGTGGTGAGTTATTGCCGTTAGCATCCGGGAAAGGCAGGCACTTTTCTTTTCAAACTTAGTGTTTTCCGGCGTCGAGGCTGAGGACGGGTGGGACTGGGGCATACCGGCGTCGCGTATACCATGGAGGGGGCGAACAGTTGTTGATGGGACTGCAGCGACCGCGTCGCGACACCTATGCGGTTCTCTTCGAGGTCGGTCAGGGTGGTCAGGGCGGTGGCGCCCGCTCTCGCTACAGATATCCCGAGCCTAAGTGGGTGGGTGACTGATTAAAAGACAAATAATTTAACGTTAGGCGAGGAGCGTATGTTGCGCGTGACATTGGGGGGGGGGGGGGGGGGGGGGGG
>QJNS01000343.1:0-66939 GCA_004154925.1 Monosporascus cannonballus | reverse complement strand
CCCCCCCCCCCCCCAACTTAGCAAATCCTTTCTCTCTATGCTGCGTACTGACGACGGCTCTTAAGGCCCCCAAATCGCATGGCGAACTGTCTATATGGCCGAATACTTCGGCCCGCTTATTTTCCACCCGCTGTTCCTTGGCCTCCGACACTACGTCTACCCGCCGATTTACCATTTCTTCAAGAACACCCTGCCCGAGCCAAACCCGGGCTCTGAGCTGTCGGTCACTCAGAAGATCGCATTTGGCATGATCGTGGCGCATTTCGTCAAGCGAGAGCTCGAGACCATGTTCGTGCACAAGTTCTCGGCCAACACCATGCCCGCCGCCTACATCTTCCGTAACTCGTTCTTCTACTGGGTCTTTGCCGGCGTCCTGGGCGGCTTGGAAATCTACGCCCCCTTCTCCCCCGCTGCAAAGGCCGAGAACATGACTATCAATTATGTCGGGCTGGCCCTGTACTTCTTTGGCGAGATCGCGAATGCCAATGTCCATTACTACCTTTCCACCCTGAGAAAGCCGGGCGAGACAGCGCGGAAGATCCCCAATGGCCACGGCTTCGGCCTCGTGACCTGCCCTAACTACATGTTCGAGATCATCGCCTGGGTCGGAATCATCATGGTTACCCGCAGCCCGGCCCTTGTTTTCTTCATGTCGATCGGTATCTACTACATGTGGACATGGGGATGGGGCAAGGAGAAGGCCTACCGCAAGCAGTTCGGCGACAAGTACAAGAAGAAGCGATACGTCATCCTGCCCGGAATCGCTTAAGCCATTCCGTGGCCTACATGCACATTGGTCTCATGGACTGACATTGGTGTGAGGAATCCATCAAATGTGTGTTGCTTAAAAGGGGTGATGAGACTCGTTGAGTGCAATTGGCTAGCCTCAGGGGAGTAATGGGACATGAAGCTCCGCGTGCAAATCTAGAATAGACACGATAGAAGTTAACGTCAATTAATGTTGGATGCTAGTTACGAGACACGCACATGAACTCCATCAAGACCCCATCTTTTAGCACGTGAAAGGATAGGATATGTCGCGGAAAGACATTAAGCTGAAGAAGTGGTCGGTCTACTTACTTTCGCTTGTTGAGACCACAGCCGGCATGAGCTTAAGAGCGGCCGCAATAGTAGAAGCAGCATAGGCGTGGACCCTATCCTAAATGACCATATCTTTCCTTTCCCTGTTCGCTAGCACGCGATCCGGGTAGAGATGCATTATCAAACAATTAATTATATGATGTTCTCGTCCTGGACCTATTCTAAGACATTGGTATCTCGTTCCTATCCGTACATGCCTATAACATCGTAAAATTCGTATCTCATCAGTTTGAACCGGTTTCCAGAAAAAACTCCAACATCATGCCCCCCAATAGCCGCCCGCGTATTCGAGTCAGACCTGTGACTTACTGGCTTCCTCCACTTCTGCTTACTATGGCCGAACAGAGTCAGCTTTTGTAGGAGCCACCTCGGCCGTGGCAGGTTCATCTCTAAACCCCATCGCCTCCCGATCCCCGGTCGCGGATCCACCGTCGTTGCCGTTGCCGTTACCTTCGCCTTCGTCCACGACCGCAGCCTTGAAGAAACCCTCCGTCGCCATAGCCTCGGCCAGGCTCTCCACGAGGGCGTCGCTGAGCTCGACCTTGACCCTCGAACCCGGACCGGCGGCACCATCCGCACCACCGCCGACGACGCTCCCCGTCCCGCTCCCGGACCAGCACTCGCTACAGCTGAAACTCCCGCTACTGCCATCGCTGCCGGCCCCGTCCTCCTCCTCCTCCTCCGCGCCGTCCCCCTTCTTGACGAGCCTCACGGTCTCCTCCAGCACCAGGAAATCCCGCTCGAGGACCTCGGCCCAGTTCTGCACGTTCCCGAGCTCCTTGACGGCCTTCCCGGCGTCGCGCGCGAGGCGCGCCAGCCGGTCGTTCTCGCGCCGCAGCCCCTCGGCGGCGCGCGACACGTCGCGCCGCTGCCGCTCCAGCGCCGCCGCGTTGCCGTGCAGCAGGGAGGCCCGCCCCTGCAGCTCCGTGTCCAGCAGGTTCGACACCGTCGCCACGAGCGCCGCGCGCGCCTCGGCTACGTGGCGCGGGTTCGAGGAGGAGGGGAGGGTTGCCGCGATTGAGGGGCCGGCGGTGGGGATGGCGGGGGCTGGGGGCTGGTTCGCGGTGGCGGGGTTGGCGCTGGGGATGCCGTAGTTGTTGGGGGCGGGGTGGGCGGTGTGGTTGATGTTGTTTGGTGGGTTGGGGTTCGTCATCGTGCTCACGGCCGTCGCGGTGCTGACGGCCGTGGCCGGGGACGGGACGCTGATGCTCTGCGCCGCGTGCGAGGAGGCGAAGGAGGAAGACGCTGGAGAGTGCGGCTGCAGACGCGAAGAAGATGAGGTAGAGGTAGCAGCCGTAGCCGACGACAGGGGAAGCGGGAGAACGGCGGGGCTTAGCGAGCTGGTGCTAGTCGTCGCTGTCGATGCAACGCCGCCGCTCGGGGGACCGGCGGCAGTAGCTGGTGCCGCGGTGCTGCTTGGCGTAGATGCGCCGTTATCAGGCGAAGCCCCGCTACCGCCGGGGGTTGCGGGGACAGACGCCGGCAGCGGCACCGGCGACGACGGGGCCGCGCTCGACGTTGCTGCTGCGGCTGTAGACATGGCCGGTCACGGATTGGGGCCTCAATGTTGTAGTAGAAATCACCCCATACATGAATCTCGTAGCCTAGACCCGGCATACGGTCTATGAGAGAGCTAGCTATAAAACACGTCGCGTAGGTAGTGTCTTGTAATAGTCCCGGATTGCCGGTTCAGGCAGCTCTTTGATGGATGGAACGATATCCAGTGTCCCACGTTTTCGTGAAGCTGCATGGATACTGCGGGGTTCTCGAGCCTTGTTGATTGGAGGGCATCGATTCGGCTTGCAGCAGCCAGCGTTAGCCAAGCCAAACACTATCACCACCGTTCCGCGTACAATGCCACTCAACTCCCGTAGTGCTTAAGACGATCTAGGGATACGGTGCGTCACATTCGCAGAGGAAAGTATTAGAATGCGGGCCCCAGGAAACTCTTTCAAGGTCTCATATTCCAAACATTATCAATAATATCTTTACAGCGGAAAAGCAAACTGCATCGGATATTGAGTGCCGAGAAAAAGCGGCCGACTCCTAACTCCGGACGTTGATGCAGATGCTTGGTTCCATTTCTCTATCCCATCTCTAGGTCGTGGCCCGAAAACCTATATGCAATACACTTAGACAAGAAAGCTCCACCATCAAGGTTGAAAATGCCATCCAAAGGGGGGCCGTGGACTTTAACGGATGGTCGTTTCGTTGCTTGCTTTCTAACACCTCTGATCGTCGCTTTCGAGACCCTGAATTATGTCCCAGTCCCTGGCAAGGGAGTGACGAATAACTTACGCTGGCCCGTTCAGGGCCGATAGATAACCAAGACCAGGAGGATGCTTTGCTAGCGCAGCTGTGTGCGAGGCGGAAATCGCCTGGAAGACAAGCCACGTGTCGACTAGAACGTAGGCTTTACTCCACCGTTGAGCCGGAATGGTATGTGGCCGGTATTCCCGTTCGGGCTAAACATGTTCGATAAGCTAGGGCGCTCCTCGTGACCTGAGCTCATCGAATTTAACGATGTCGTGGAAATGCTGCTATTAATCGTCCCACTTCGAGAGAAGGAAAGGCCGCCCATAGCCATCAGTGCGTCAGCCCGCTCAAAGACGTTGCCCGTAAAAGCGTTAGCGAAAGAAGCGCTTTGTGGCGTCGACGGGACAGTCGCCTGTACGGCAGGTCCCAGAGCAGCACTTTGAGGCGTCATTGGTAGTTGCACTTGCGGCGTGGAAGAATTCGAGGCATAATGCCCCGGCGAGTAATGGCTAGGAGGGTCGGTATATCCGCCGGCTTGTCGGAAAAGGGATGCCCAAGGAGACGCCATGATGGCTTGGTTCGTCTCCTTGACACTAATCTGGATAGGTCGAAGTCTGGTGCGGGTATCCATCGGCAAGATGATGTGCTCCATGGAATATCTCAACCTGCTGCCGTATTCGGCCCAAGAGTCTATGAAACTCTTGCAGAGATTCCAAAATGCTGGGTCGGTCCTGACGCCCGGCTCCTTCAGCTTGATACGTGATAGACGGTTTTTGAGCTTCTCCGTTTCTCTAACGGCGATATTGCACTTCTCGACCAGACCCTTCCAGCAATGAATGACGTGGTCCGAAGCCCGGCTAACTTCTGCATTGCGCCTGCTAGCGTTGAACTGCATCAGAAAATAAGGGAGGGTGCGCATGACGAGATCCGAAGACTTTTGTAAAGATAGGAATATCTTGTCAAATTGGCGTTCTTCAGCGGTAGGGTCAGGTCCATAACGACTGTCTGTGCTCGACGCGAAAGATTCCCCGGATCGGGGTGTAGACACTATTTGGGCGGTCCTCATGCCGCCGTTGGAAAATGGTCCGGAGACGTCTGTCACTACGCGGAGGGTGCTGGGGTTGTGGATAAACGCTCCCGGCCTTGTTCGAAGCGCGGGTCCGGGACGCTCAATCGTGGGTGTGGGCGTCGCCGAATTCTGTCGTGAGTGCGGTTTGAGGGTATCGTCGATCCCGGGCGTTCGCGATCTATAGCTAGGTGCGTAACCGGGCGTACCCGTTGAAGCCTCGTTCGCAGTTACGCGAAGTTCCATGATGCTGTTATACAATAGCATTAGCATGGTACGGATGTATCGCGGATCTCCATTGCCCACGATGCTGTCCATGTTTGCAGCCAAAAGGGAGCAGATATGGCTATAGGCATTAATCAGAGTCAGAACGGCCCGCTGAACATTCTCGTTCTCTTGCGGGGTGGCTCCACCGTTGTCCGTGGCGAATTCGTGTCTCTGAATCTCCTGTTCTAACTCTTCGACGTGGACATTCGTGTTGTAGAAGACAATCTCTAGGCTTGACCGCTTAGCAGTTCCGTCGCTGGTCAATCTCGTAAAGAGTTGTATCATCGGGTGAATCTGAAAGATCGAGTAGAGTATGCCCTTTGCGGACTCGACAACGGGGTCGAAAACTTTGGATACACGGCGCTGCTCTGGTAGTACGGAAAGGCGCCGCACGTAATTCGGTCGTTGAAGCAGTGGCTCCGGCGGGCTGCCGGGGACCGCCGCAGGGCCAGACGTGTTCACTGTGCCGGTCATAGACGAGCCGTGGCTCAGGCCCCGGTAATGGCTGAAGCGGTTATTCGCTTCAGTTTCGTCCAAGGTCCCCAGCTCATTAGCCCGCTTCGAGACGATGCCCATACGCCTATGCCTCTCGGATGGACGTTCGACCCTGGACGTCTGGAACGAGGACTCGCTGTTCGATCGGAGTCGCTCGTTCGGGTTCCCAATGGTCAAGGGCATGACGCCCGGCCGACGCAGAGCTGTGTTCTGTGCCGATAGACCACGGGCATGCGACCGCGATGGGATGGGCGGCGCACGAGGGTTGGCGGGCGAGCGCATATCCGATACATCACTGCCATTTACCTTAACGGGGAAGCGTCCGCTGGCAACCCTCTTGAGAGGCGGCCGCGGCGTTTCGACCATATCGCCAAATTCATCCCCACCGTCCTGTAGCTCTCTCTCTCTGTAGCCTTGCTGCAACCTTTGCTTCATGAACTTCTTGATGTGAGCAGTCAGAACGACCTCGTTCACTTCGCTTTCCTTAAGGAACCCTTCGTTAGGAGGGGTAATCGCCTGGACCTGTAATACCTCCCTTGGCGGAAAGGTGATATTGTTTCCCTCTAGCTTGAGAGCCTGCAACGAGGCCATATCGGCCAGACAAAGAGGGAGTTCCTCTATCCGATTATTTGGTACGGAAAGAACCTTGAGAGATGTCATCTTTGCAATATCGGGAGGCAGAATCCGAATTCTATTCCTTCCCAGATCCAATATCTCTAAGGATTTAAGGCCGCATAACTACGGGATACGTCAGTTATCCGTATCCAGCCAAAGAAAGAACCGGGAGGGGGGGAGGTTACCGGCAATGGGAACTCTTCTATTTTATTGTTCCTAACATTGAGGTACCGTAGGGATGTACACTCGGAAAATCTGGCCGGGAAGGACGATAACTTATTGTGTGAAAGGGCAAGGCTGCGTCCAAGGAAGATATCATGTCAGCATCTAGGCACGGACGAAGGGTGAGGACTTCCGGACTGACCGTTCTAGCTCGTGTTTAATGATATCTACCACCTCATCCGGCAGCTCCTGTATCTTCTTGCGGCTCAAATCAATGGTAATTCCGGGCTTCAATTCATTGCTAACCCCGCTGGCTTCAGCGGCCTGACTTTCGTTCTCCTGAATAGCATTGTTCATAGCCTCCCTCGCCAGTGAGATGACTTGGTTGGGCGTGAGGCAAGTGTTAACCGAGAGGCTCGAGGCACCGCTGCTGGAGGCTGCATGGTATTTCTCGGGTATGGGCGGAGGCGGGGGCATGGCGGTCGCTGAAGGAGGAGGGAATCGTCTCATTCCTTGAGTCGGACTTGGAGGATAGGGTCTGATAGAGGAAGATGGAGGCGCGATGGTGGCAGCACCCATCCCATTGAATGCGATACTCATGACGGAAAGAGCTGAGGGCCGTACTGCCCGGAGATTGTTTGTATATATGCGCGTGGTTCGAATCAGTGGACTCAGGGAATGGTTTCAGCCCAACGAGTAAATCGGGCTTTATGAACCAATAACGCCGGGGTATCTAGGCCCGATAGGGTTGAGATGTTGAATAAGTAACAAGAGAGACGTTAAGTTTTAAGACCATCGTGGGATTATGATGATGCACTGCTGAGTTAGAATCGGGTTCATCCAAGAGGACTTTAATGGGAGATGAAGTCGAGTATGTCGGTGATCGGCGTTGTGGTCATGGTTGTTCGGTGTTAGTCGGCAACCACTCAGGAGCTGTATGTAGCTTAGAATTGGCAGCGGCGAGGAGGATAAGAGAGGGGTTAAGAAAATGAGACGGGGACCAAGTTGAAGGACGGCAGGTGTGTATTTCAACGAGACAGCCCTTGCCGATGGCGTACGAGAAAATGTTTGAAGTTGAAACAGGCCGGGTCGATAGGTCAGGATGATGAGAGAACAAAATGGGCATGGGTATCGTTGCAGTACGAGAGTGAGCGACTGGGAAGAGGTGGATATAGACCTTGGCGGTCTGAGGCTGGGCCTTTGCTGGGGAGGCTGTGGGGATTCTCGAGTGTCTGACCACATGAAGGAAGGTTGGTCTATCGGTTATCGGTAGTCTCCCCTAGCTGCCCCAATCCCCTGGTTTCGAAGTGGACTGACGTCGTTGACCTTCTTTCGCCTGTCTTTTATTCTAACCTTTAAACAGAAGAGGTTAACGGTTGGCGTTGCGTAATGGCAAAGCGTGACTGGAGGCACTCTATTCCAGTTTGAAGACTTGAGACATTCAAAGGAGAATTTGGAGGCGAATGAAGGGCGCCTCTTCTCCTTTGTTTACTATACAAAACGCGCATAAGGAGTTTGAAAAAGTGGGATAGATTATACAACGTGAAAAAAAAGGGATGTCGGGATAATCCGTCCATTCCTCCGCCACGCGATACCACATTAACATTGATTCAGACTGTGATAGATCAATTGATGACGGATCTCACGTAGCAAGACAGTAAGCCGCCGTGTCGCTTGAAAAGGGAAGGGAGGGGGCCATTGGTTGGGTCTTTTCAGGTGTGAGGAACACTGAGGAACACTCGTGAGCACAACAGCAAAAAGACCCACTTCCTTTGACGGTGTGTGGCTGGTGTGACTTTCACCTCCCCCTTTACTCTAGGCACAGTAAATTTTACTGGCTGTCAGGGCTGTTAGGGGGGTGATGCTCAAGCCAATATGGTGCGTTTGATATGTTTCGGCACGGCTTGTGGTGTGCCGAGGCCAGACCACCGACCAGTAAACCCCCCTCAAGAAGAACATTAAAAAGGATGCCAAGAATGGGTCTTTTGTGACAACAGAAGGAACACGAACATTGAGAAAGGTCCGTTGCTAGGTACCTAGTGCGCCCCGGAAAATGCAAGGCACCTATGAATTATTCCTCGCTAAATAGACGCCACGCGGGAGCGGAGAACCAAACAGGGGCCGGTTGAAATGGCGACACAGAACAACACAGAGCCTCATCCTTCTACAACCCCTCCAGGGTATGAGGTCAACCCATGCGAATCGATTATGAGCAATTCTTGGTCTGCTCCCGTATATTCACCATCACTTTTCTGACTAAGAGGTAATCTTCTACCTACTTGGATGAGTAACAGATCAAGTCTTCGAAAATCGGTTGTTAGATTCAACGGCCTAACCATCCTGGTCGATATCGGACTGCAACTCTATATTCTAATAATAGGGGCATGCAGGCTGTCATGCACATGCAATTTATATTAGGAAGCTGAGCAAGTTCGGCTACCACATCCGCCAACGGGCTCTTGGGGATTCTGCAATTTTGTTCCGCATCCAACAGATCGGTTCGGGATCCATTCGGAATCTCGATTCGATAATGCAAATGCCACGTGGGGAGCGGACCGCAGTAGTGTTTACCAGGGAGACTCTGTCGGCCGGATAGGTGTGATGCTGAGTCTATCGGATGTGGGCCGAGACAAGACTTTAATCTCATACCGTTCCTAAAGACCATATCGCTTGGCAAGATGCCTCCTTTGCGGCGATCCAGCTCCAATTTCTCCCATGATCTGGAATACACGCTGCGGAAGCAGTTCAACAAGGTCGCCTTCCGGCCGTTTCAACGAGAGATCATACAAGCTGCACTAGAGGGCAAAGATGTTTTCGTCCAGGCCGCCACTTCCTTCGGGAAGAGTCTATGCTTTCAGCTACCGGCTGTGCTGGATCAAGGGAGTAAGTATCGCATACAACTGTACTTTACTGATGATGTTGATGGTTTAATGTGGAACCGCAGTCACAATTGTCGTGTCGCCGCTCCTGAGTCTCATGATGAACCAGGTGGAAGCTTTGCGGGCTGCCGGCATCAACGCCAGCTCGCTGAATGGTAACACATCTTCATCTGAGAGGGACAACATCCTCAACGACCTAAGAACCGGCCACCCGCATATTAGGCTACTCTACGTCACCCCCGAACAGTGCGCCCAAGAGCACTTTCGAAAGAGGTTGAAGGTCGTCCACGAACAGCAGGAATTGGCACGTATCGCCATCGACGAAGCCCACTGCATCTCAGAATGGGGCCACGACTTCCGCAAGGACTTCAAACGACTCTCCTGGTTCCGCGAGTCCTTCCCGGACGTTCCCCTCATGTGCCTAACTGCCACCGCCAACAGTCAGGTCCGCAAAGACGTGCTTGCCACTCTCGGGCTGGACGCCGACCCAGACCGGCTCAGCACCTTCACCATGACAGCCCACCGGCCGAATCTGCATCTAGAAATCCGTTTCACGCGCGACGAGGACGACCGACGCCTCGACGACTTCCTCAAGTGGATACGAGGCGTGTACCAACGACGCTCCACCGACGAACGGAAGGGAGAGATCGAGGCGCTTAACCAGCGCCCAGAGAACGTCCCGGGCATCATCTACACGACGTCGCGCGACGAGTGCGAGAACCTGGCCTCACGGCTCCGCCAGGAGGGCGTCGGTGCGGCGCCCTTCCACGCCAAGCTGTCGAGCGAGACCAAGGAGCGCACGCTGGCGAAGTGGGTGGCCGACGAGCCGGGTTATGACGTCATCGTGGCGACGACGGCCTTCGGCATGGGCATCGACAAGGAGAACGTGCGCTTCGTCGTGCACTGGCGCCTTCCCAAGTCGTTCGAGGGCTACTACCAGGAGGCCGGCCGCGCCGGCCGCGACGGCAACGCCGCCTACTGCTTCCTGTACTACAGCCGCGAGGACCGGGACCGCGTTAGCAGCCTGGTTATGCGCGACCACCACCGCCCGGCGGCCAGCGCCAACGGTAGTAACGGCAACGAGATGTCCAACTTCGAGGCCCGCGCTGAGAGTCTGCGCGCCCTCGCCGAGTATTGCGAGAGCACGAGCGCGTGCCGCCACCGCCTCATCTGCAGGTATTTCGGTGAGGCCGACTTCCCCGGCTGCGACTACGCCTGCGACTGGCACAAGGATAGCGCCGACCTCCAGCGCCGGTTCCTCAAGGGGCTCGCGAGCGAGGAGTGGGTCAGCACGCAGCGCGAGGAGGGGCATTACGAGGTGGACTGGGACGATTGATGAACGCTCGCGCGCCACCCGGTGGTTTAGGGTGAGGCCCCGGGCCTTGAAATTGGGCCTACGGGAAGGAGGATGTTTTCGCGTGGAGCACCCCAATCCCGTGCCATTATGGCGGATAGGGGAGATCGCGATAACCCGTATGTAGTAACCCGTATGTATGGAAGGGGTGTGCTGCGCTGATATTGTAACACCATTTGCTAGGGAAAAGCGTAATGGACATTATCGCTAGCGACAGGGAAATGTTAACGCTCACGCCGTTATCCTCACCGTAGCACAATTGTCCCAATATTTGCTGAGTTTTGGAATGCTCCGTTCCGCCTGCCTACTTTATATATATACCCCCTATATGCATCAAATATTTTTCATCCCTGGTGTTTGACGCTTAGATCCCGGGGCCAGTGTGCATCCCACCCCAACCGACTCCCCCGTCACCATACGCAATAGCCTACTTCATAGTGACCAGCTCCTCGGCGCTCGTGGGGTGGATGGCCACGCACGAGTCGAGGTCCTTCTTGGTGGCGCCCATCTTGATAGCGACGCCGAAGCCCTGAAGGATCTCAGCGCTGTCCTCGCCGAGGATGTGCATGCCGACGACGCGCTCCTCGGGCCCCGCGCAGATGACCTTGTAGCGTGTAGGGCCCTTGTCCTCGGGGTCCATCATGGCGTAGTGCAAGGCGACGAAGCTAGTGCTGTAGACCTTGAGGTTCTCGCGCCCGTACCTCTCGACGGCCTGCGGCTCCGTGAGCCCGATGCTGCCGGCCTCCGGGTGCCCGAAAACCACCGACGGGATGTTGGCGTAGTCGAGGCGCGCCTCCCGGAACGCCTCGCCGCCGAACAGCCGCTCCGAGAGCCGCCGCCCCGCTGCGATCGCTACCGGCGTCAGCTCCACCTTGCCGCACACGTCACCGAGCGCATAGATGTTGTCGACCGACGTGTTTTGGTAGTCGTCAACGATGATGTTGCCCTTCTCGTCGAGCTTGACGCCCGCCTCCTCGAGGCCAATGTTCTTCGTCATGGGGCTGCGCCCGATGGCCCAGATCAGGTGGTCGAGGTCCTCGAGCTTCGCGCCCTCGCCGTGCTCGCTATCCCTGTAGTAGATGGTCAGCTTGCCGGTGGCGGGGTTCTTCTCGACCTTCGTCTGCGACGATTCCTTGTGCAGCTTGACGCCGATCTTCTCGTACTGCGCTGTTATGGTGTCCTGGATCATGGGGTCGAAGGCCCGCAGGAACGTCTTGTGCCGGATGAACAGGTGCGTCTCGACGCCGAGCGCGTTGAACATGCCGGCGAACTCCACCGCGATGTAGCCAGCGCCCACGAGCGCCACCTTCTTGGGGAGCTTGTCGATGTCGAAGAAGCCGTCGCTGTTGATGCCGTACTCGGAGCCGGGAATGTTCTCGGGCATGGTCGGCTCGCCGCCCACGGCGACCAGGATCTTCTTCGCCCGCACGGTGTGCTTGGAGCCATCGTCCGCCGTGATCTCGACCTCGTTCCTGTTCAGCAGCTTCGCCCAGCCGTGCACGTACTCCACCTTGTCGTTGGCCAGGTTCCTCTCGTAGATCCCATTTAATCTCTTGATGTAGGCGTCCCGCTTTTGCTTGAACAGGGTCCAGTCGAAAGGCTTCTCTTTTTTTACCGAGAACCCGTAGGCCTTGGCCGAGTGTATCGTCTCTGCTACGGCGGCGGCGTTGAAGGTAATTTTCTTAGGAACACAGCTACACAGGTAAGCTTTGTCAGCCCTGTAATCACAGTGCATATAGGACCGGTACGTAGACGGCACGGGAATACGCAAAGCCATTCTTACCCAACATTGACACAGGTACCACCGAGACGGCCGGCTTCGACAATCATAGATCTGACGCCGAATTGGCTGCTCGCCTTCCGCGCAGAAGCGAGTCCGCCGCTGCCGCCCCCGATAACGAGGAAGTCGGTCTCCTTCGAAATGGGCGCCATGGTCTGCGGGGTAGTAGAGAAGTGCTTAGAGAAAGAAGCTAGCCTCACCGCAGCCGTCTTGTATGGTGTCGTGTTTGTCGTCACAATAGAGATGCGACCCAGGACTATTCCGAGGGGTCGCATTGACGATTTATGTCTCTTTAGTGGGTTGCCAGCCCGGCTGACTAACACAAAAAAAGAGTGTGTGTAAAGAGGGTATGTATATCGTGTAATCAACCCTACGAGACCGGGCTTAGCTACACGATGCAGGATGGCGGGGGCAGTGGGGGATGATGTTTTGTAATAAGAGCGCTCTTTGTATAATTGAGATGAGGTAACCATTCATGTGCGTGCGAAATAAGTAGGTCTGTGCCTGCTATATAGAGGGGCACAGTACGTATATGTACATGGCTGCGTGACGGTTCGGGATCCTATAAATCGGCGTAGTGCTACTGTAGGGGACGAGAGTGAAATCAACCGACTGTATTTATAATCACCCTCTTCGCATCATCTCCTTTAGTCTTCGAGTCATACGATTATTGAGCAAATGCAGCTGCTTCCACATGTATCGTTGCATATGTGCGTGTAGCTGAAAACTTAAATCCAAAATTAGACTAAAAAGACCCTGCAGCTGTTGTTGATTACTAAACAAGCGGCAGAATTCTCCTGGGGTTGCACTATTTTCCTGCTTGGCTCCGAGGCCCGGAGACTGCCGAACGAGGATTGCCGAAAACTACGGGGGTAGAGATACCTTAGCCAAGCAAGCATATGACTTGCGTTCATTAGCTGTCGTGCAGCTGCAAGAGATCTAAGCGCCTACCTCGGGGTCAGGGGTTACAGTGCAGGCGACCCCTGAAGAAACGGATGTGATCTGGTTCCACCTCCCTAGCATTGGAGCAGGGGTTCAAAAGGGATTAATATATTCGGAACTCCCTTTTAAGACGGGATTGCCATTTTTGTATTGTCAAACACTTACGTTGTGATGGTCGCCGCCGCTGCCGCCGCCGTGGTACGCGACACAGTCGTGCCGTCGTCGCTTAAACTCGCACAACTAAAACGCGTCGCCTTCCTCTGCGGACTCGCCATGTCCGGCACCAAGAAGGACATCGCAGAGCGCATCTCCGACGCAGCAGCGAGCGCGGCTCCCGTCTGCCAGGCCTCGCATACGACAGGCGACTGCCCCCGGATCCTGAGCGTCGACCTCGGGCTGCGGAACCTCGCATACAGCCTCTTGACGCCGGCAGGGGTCACGAATTCAGTATCCGGCCCAGGTATCACGGTATCACAGATCGCCGGCGCGCCTCCGCAGGTGCATCTGCACTCCTGGCGGCGGCACGACCTCGTCAGCGCTTCCCCTTCCGCTGGAAAGAACGGCGACGCATTCAGCCCGTCCGCGCTGTCGGCCACGGCAGTGCGGTTTGTGCGGCAGACCCTGCTGCCGCTGAACCCCACGCACGTGCTGATCGAGCGGCAGCGGTTTCGCACGCATGGGGCCGCGCCGGTACAGGAGTGGACTCTGCGGGTGAACACGCTCGAGGCCATGATGCACGCCGTGTTCCACACCCTGAAGGAGTGCGGGCACTGGGACGGCGAGGTGGTGTCGGTCGCGCCGAGCCGCGCCGCGCCGTTCTGGCTGGGTAGCGAGGGCGGGAACGCGGAAGTTGTTGCACAGGAGGTTGTTGCGGAGCAGTCGACGCTTTCAGTGGATGATGACCTGGAGGCACACACGCCGAAAGAAAAGGCGGCGGGGACTAGGAGTACGCGCCAGAAGGCGAAGTTGACCATGAAGAAAGAGAAAATGGATATTCTGGGCAACTGGCTCGAGGAGAGGGATATCATATTATCCCAGAATAAAGATGTTGAAGCCATGATCGAGACTTACTTTCAACATTGGAAGCGGAAACCGGGGGCACGGAGGCCGAGTGTCAAAAAAAGCAACGAGGTCGGCGAAGATGGTGGCATCAAAAAAATTGACGACCTTGCCGACAGTCTTTTACAGGGCATGGCGTGGATTAAGTGGGAAGAGAACAAATCGGTTCTTAAAGACAAGGAAGGAATTACACAACTCTTATCCCTATGACCGACCTCATCTACGGGTGCCTAATGATACCCCTGGAACAATACCATGCTGCTATGATGCTGCCTCATAATGGATCAAGTTGGCAAGTATCAACATGAAGAAGTACCATGAACACTTTAACTGTTCGCTCTCTCTCGATTCCATTCTCGACGATTCTTCCACGCTGCTGTAGACGGGATGGAGCTGCTTGCCTTGCTTGAGCGCAGCTGGGCGTTTCCCTTCACATTTCTCTTTACAATCAATATCGAGGAACCCACCCTCGCCCAAACATCCCCGGACCAGTCGCCAGCGCCGAGGCCGAAGTAAAGCATGAGCATCAGATGCTTAATGTACTTGAGCAGGCCAAGAACGCGATGTAAAAAAAAAACTTGTACCAGCTGAATCAATACCTTTTGGGATGCTTTCTCCATATTTTGCAGCACGTTGCCTGGGCCATAGGTTTCGGCCATCGCTAAGCGCCACAGGGGAGTGAGAGGCGCTGTACTGCAACACCTCCTCTGCCGATTCCAGCCTTCCAAAGAAGCTGGGTAAGCCGACAGCCAACTATGAAACTCGGACGGGCGCTGAGAATGTCAGCAATGCGTTGCCATGAGGACTCGAAGTTCCTTTCTCCGTCTAATAGTGTCTAAGACTTGAGCGTACAGCGGTCCGGACTGTATTGGAGCCGGCACAGTCTGCATCATCACTATACCGAGCATTTGCGCCTGCTCGCAAGGACATTAATTGCCTCTGCTTCTCTTAAGCATCGATGACCTCCCTTTCTTCGTTCCCACTTCACAATACAAGTGGCACAGTTATATCGCCCGCAGTTTTGATATGTGGGGTGATGCGTGATGCACAATGAATACTCAAGCAGACACTCGTTCCTACTGGGTAAGTGGCCGACAAAGCATTCAGGCAGCCAGGCAGTGCCGACAGGCAAATTCTTAGGCGGACCGCGGACCGGCATGTTTTATGCCTCTACATCCGAAACTACATAAATCACTGAGCAAGCCGTCCCCAAGGGACTACGTAAAGCAACAAGTATAAGGTCTTTATCGCTTCAATGGCCGCCAGATCTGCTAATCGTAACTCCGACCGACTGTTCCACGAGGCTCATGAGTCGTTCCTTTCGTCCCTCTCCACGGCTGAGAAGTCCCAATTCAGTAGGTGCTCCTCCATCGAGGAGGTATTAGATAGCATCCGCAGTTTGAAGCATCCAGTCCAGAACAAGCGGCGCATTAATCGAGCCTTGGAAGGCGTCAAGAGATTCGGAGACAACCTATAAGCGTACTTCAAAGTTCTTGAGATATTCTGTGGATCGCACCCAGAATGGGCGAATATTGTTTTGGGGCACTTCTTTTAATCCTGCAGGTATCTATCCACATTGGAATCGCCCTCTCCATATGTATCGGCTATCCTTACAGATACAATAGCTCTCCTCCCAATTCGTGACCTTCTTTGAAAAGTTGTGCGATATAATCCGAGAGCTCTCATCAAGACTGCCTGGATACCAACAGCTCTCTGAATCATTGGCATCGGGGCCCGGAACGATTCACGCAAGGTTGGAGACGTCGCTTCGAGGGATTTACTACAACCTCCTTGAGTTCTTTGAAGCAGCTGCTCGCGTTTTCTCGGACCGATATGGGAGTAGGTTAGCCGGTACTTTTTATCTTCGATACTAAATCAATATTAGAGATAAAGAGGACTCCAACGGTGATCGCTAGACTCTTGTGGACTCCATTTGAAGTCAGATTCGGAAAGATCTTGAGTTGCATAGGAGATCATCAAGCCATCGTTTTAGAGGAATTGGAGTTCGCATCCCTGAATGCCCTGGAAGCTAATATCAAACGAAGCCAAGCCCAGAGGGAGACATCAAGAAGTCGTTGGTGGGCTCTCTCGATTGGAGCATCGCTACGACGAAGATGCTGAAAGTGGGTAGCCCCTATCTTGCTTACCTAAATTACTGATAGTGTGCCATAGGAGAGTCCATTGCGGCCATTGCTCGCTGGCTGAATCCACCGGACTATAGAGGAAACTACGAGCAGGCCTATCAATAGAAGGCCGAAAGGACTACGGAGTGGCTTTTCACCAACAGAGTCTTCCAAGTATGGAGGGAGGCCGGCAGTGGGCCGCTCGCGCAGGGTAGCCCATACCCGCCAGCTGAGTGCTCGCCCCCTTTTATCTGGGTATACGGTATGTATGCTGCGTCTCATGCATAGTACAATTAATATCCCTAGGCAATCCCGGTTCGGGAAAGACTGTCCTTGCAGCTTCAGCTATCGAAGAGTTGAGCAATCAAGGCGGTAATAACGTCGATTCCCCCCCTGAGGTGTGTTATTACTTTTTCAACCAAACATCAACCTCCAAAAGCTTGAAACGCGACTGCTACAATGCTCTGGGATCTCAGCTCTTGCATCATTTTCATCGCCCCGAAAAGATACACAGCATCTTTTCACTTGCGCCAAGTCAAGTAGCGACGGAGACTAGCGTCTCGGGGTGTCAAGTTGTTGAGGCAATCTCCCAGTGCTTGCCTCACTTACCAAACCTTTATTTCGGATTGATGAATGCGAGGAGCAAGACAAGCTAGTCAAACAGCTCACCAATTGGTCATCTACCTATCAACTTAAGGTACTTGTCTTTAGTCGGCCAGATGTAGCAAAACTCCACCGGTCAGTGCCCAAAACAAGTCGAATCCAACTCAGCCGTACAGTACTCGATCCCGACATATCCATGTTCCTTGAATCAGAGATCGATTCGCTACTTGAAGAACACTTACTCCCGGATCATACCAATAAGCATATCATCATGCCACACTTGGTTGATCGAGCCCAAGGGATGTTTCTCTGGGTGCGCCTCATGATCAGCTATTTGAACTCGCCGGCAATGACAAAATCCCAGCGACTTGAAACCATCATGGAGGCGGACACAGAGGGGCTAGATCGCCTAGACGAATGTACTGTCGAATCCAAGCCCGGATTAACTCCTCGAACCGACATAGCAAAGAACTAGCTCATAAAGCACTCATGTAGGTTGCATACTCGTCACTCTCGCCGCCTGGTCTGAAGGATGCAATTTGCCCTGAGGGCTGGGACGGCGACGCCGACGGATCGGCGAAGACCTTCGACTACGCCATTATCGTAGCTTGTTCCGGTCTAATCGAAATGAGCATATATGGGCACTACCAATACATTCACCTTACGGCGCTCCGATTTACGCTGGAAAGCTGTTTACGGCCGGAATGTCAAACGGCCCTGATCCCAAGAAGATCTTCATCCAAATCCTTAATGGCAAGCCGTTGTGTCTCATTTCTAGCCTACCAGCTCCCCATCCAGCCGCTCTCCGGCCGGATGGGCGCCGACGTCTCGGCCGATGCGCTCGACAGACAGTGGCCATTCCTCAGGTTTTCTAGCCAGTCCTGGATCGAACTTTGTTTAGGGGCAATCACTGCTAACGAGGGAACCAATGCGAGCGTCGAGCTACAGGGAATGCTTGAGCTTGCCACAAAATACCTCCACGTGAGATTGAATCTCTCGGTCTGGGTCGAAGCCATATACACATTTCCAACCTACTCCTATAATCCTTGACAAAACTGTTCAAAAGGTGTCAAAACGTCGATTCGAAATTGTGTCAATGAGAGCGCCAAGAGCTTCCTCTCCGAATTACGCTCGTTTATCGATGACTTAATACAGCTGAATAGGAGTTGGGGACGTGTCCTTCATTCAAGCCCATCAGAGATATGGGGTGATGTTACTCTCTTCACAAAAAGCCGCTTCCTTGCCTCCACATATGCTGGGGCGCTCGAGCAGCTCGCACCGCAACTAGAGAAACCGGCCGAAGGGGGTCACCAACAAACGTTGCACCCTACCTTCACTCACACCGTAAGTTCACCAGATGCGAGCCAACTTGCGATCCTCAGTATTTTCCCGTCAGAGTAAGTTCTCAGATTGTATATGTGGATGATCTGGCTTAACTTAGTTGGCACAGTCTCTTCCATCGAGAATGGGAAAATAAAACCGCGCGTCTCCCATGCGTGATACAGTCTTAGATCGAAGAATGCTCCTCAGGTTGGTTGGCAATTTATGAAATACTAGATGTTCAGAACACAAGCTCTCAGAAGAAAGCGGCGGTTGATATCCCCCTAGACCCAAAAGACGTCAAACTTTGCTTGCTCTAAAGCGTCAGGATATCGCCCCTGAGTCACCGGTACTGTGCCCTCCCATTAAGCATCGGACCTGGACATAGAGCATGTACGGTGATGAACAAGGTCTTTTACTTCAGTCCCGATTATTCAGAGCATAGGACGGCTGCCATCCCACTAGCCTTCCATGAGTCACTAGAGAGATTCTGGTCAGTGGATTCCTTCCCCGCCACGTCAAGGGGGCAATACTCGTACCAGATGCTTTGGTGCCCTAGTTCAAGAAGATTTGCGTACACCGACTTTCGGAGCGCACATGAAGTCTGCCTGGCTATTTTCTCAGCATCTGACTTCGATCACGCTGAAGAACCATGCTTAATACAGGCTACGTTCCAGCCAGAGCCCTGGACAGGAGCGTTAAGCGATTGCCAGTTTCATCCAAATCCAGCGCAGGACCTATTCCTATTCCGGGCGGGTAATAAAGTGTATCTCTGGGCGATAGATGGTATGCGTCAGCCCGTTTACTATTCACCATTCGATCATCACAAGGCTAACAGTACTAGGACACTCCGATCCTGCTCTGGGACGCGTACTACCAACCTTAGAAAATAAGGTACAGAATCAGCAGCCTCAATGGACAGTCGAAAAAGTAGTGTTTTCTCAATGCGGCACTTCACCCGCAATTTTCTATCCAGGGCAACCGTGGCCTACCCACCTGAAACTCCGTGCCGAATACGTCCTCGACAACACTCGAAAACGTCTCCTAATAGAAGAAGTCACAGGCGCTTCTAGAAAGAGACGCAGGGAGTTAGAGAGTAGAGATGGATCCGCCACACAGTTGGATCTGGACCTGGTTCGGGCAGCACCAAGCGTCTCGTCAACCACCACGACCGGAGGCCACGGAATGGAGAACAGCGTATTTGTGGCGCTACCAGAAAGGGCTGGAGGGGAAATCGCAATCCTACGTTCGAAGGGTCGCGAAGTGCAGAACCCCAGTTCTGCGACTTCCCGAGGAAATCCCCGTTGGATCGACATCTGCGATTATTTCTCTGCCATCTAGGCCTGTAGAGGGTCATACAGAGGAGAGCAATCCCTGTCAGATAGTTGTCGCTGCCAGGCAGGCTCGTCGTTATATAAACGACGAACCGGCGCCGCTTCCATTCATGGTATATAAAGACATGCGCGCCCTGCAGTCAGCCACGGCAATAAGCGACCGGGGACACCGAAAGGGTACAAAGCTCGAGTCCGTCCAGACCAAGTTGCTTACGGAGCTGGGCTTATGATTGAATACGACTAGTCCATTTCATATATATGTACCTGCCACTGTAGCCCTCCCGGTAGTCAGTGTGTTGCGACCACAATTACTATGTTAGTAAAGCTATATCTGGATTGCAGAGCTTCCGACCGCCTGGCGTACCTCTCCAGAGTCTAGACGCCCGCGGTTTGCCGGATCAGAGAATAAGTCAGCCGTGAAAGTTTGAGGGGGGGGTTCTAAATAGGCAGCCAGGCCTCCTCGGCCCTCGGCGCCGGAGAGAGGACATGGAACCCCTGAAACAGCTTACGACCTTGAGCGTCCAGCGCTCTTCTTACCCGGAGCTTGCGTACTCTGCAGCTCAAGTAGCTCATGGCTAATAGAGATTCCGTCCGACTGTAGAAGTGACAATAAGAGATTATTTCTATACATTATCATGTTGCTCTAGTCCTACCGTAAGGAGACTGAATACGCCCACGATGATCTAATGCGGTGTCCACTAGCATAACAAGGGCACCCTTCCACATGGACTTTGAAACCAAACACAGCTAGCCATACCTCATCGACGCGATACCCCTTAGATTTCATATACGGATGGCGCACGGGGTATCCAGGTGCCAGAGCACCACATCGCTTCGAAGAAACCCCCCTCCCCCCTCCCAAAACCGGCGGCCACTCCATTCCACAACGTAAAGGTCCGTATGATGCTATTGCACTCTGCCTGTACGCGCATAAGTCGCGTGAGCCCGTCGAAGTAATGCACACCCCACCCCCAAGCGCTAAGGGAATAAAGTTGTAGGCACGGAGAGGTTTATCGGCTGTCTGGTAGTGGTGGTCCATTGGCTAATTCACCAATTGATTATGAGGCAGCATCGCACATCAACGGTAGGTAGTCCGAGCGTAGCATCGACGTTGTATCACCAAACAACGAGGGTGTAGCCATAGCGCTAATGTCCAAAGAAAATCTAGAGGGCGAATCGGTAGGGTCTTCATCCACTCATTTCTTCCCCAGAAGCCGACGATACTTAGGCGCCACTTTTTAAGCTCGTGGTGCAGAATTAAAGATGCAACGGAGGAGGTCTAAGTCTCCAGATCGACTAACCTAAGTACAACTCCCAGGGGTATTCTTAGCTAGTTACCTCCACCGGGCCCACTACAGAGCCAGCTGGAAGTTCAACGGAGCGTTCGATCCGGCGGCTACATTGGTTACCTTGCCCTTCCGGTCAAGATCATTCAGACGTACCCGGGCTCCGGGGAGACTCTGGTGGGTCTATGGTCAAGAGGGAAAGGCCAAGCAGGGCCTGTTTGGTGCTCTCACGGTTCTCGTATGAAAAAATCAAGAAGGCAATAAGTTCGAGGCTGTAGAAATATATTCATCTTGTCATCCACTAGCGGTACTTCGGTATCGCGAGGTAAGTAAGGCACATACAACGCAAGAAAGAACGTGGTTACTTTCCGGCCGAGAAGAGACCGCTGTGCCATCATCTATCCCACCATACTTCGAGCACATACATGCCATCCACCTCCGCAACAAACCAACATGCAGTCGCGGAAGGGAACCCAGCAAAGCATTGAAGGAATGAAATTTATATACAAAAAAAGAGTTCCGAAAAAATGAATCCGTCACTGACCCTTCCAAGAGGACAGGAAAACAGTCGAGTTGCAGCAAAAGAGAGAACATTGCCCGGCACTATACGCGTGACTTCACTTAGCGGGATAGCGGCGTCGCGCTTTAACCACCGAAGATGGTCGAAGCGGCTTAGCACCGGAAGGGCTCGCCGGGCCTGGAGGAGGTGTTGGTGACGTCCGGGCCGGGCTCGGGGTAGACGACGTCGACGCCCTCGGCGACGCACCAGCCGTTGCCCATGTGGGCGACGAAGATCTCGGGGAGGCTGTTGAAGGGGACGCCCTGGCGCTTCGAGACCTCCTGGACCTGCCTCTTGGCCTTGGCGCTGGCGCCCGTGACGGTGACGACGGCACAGTTGTGGTAGAACTCGCGGTTGCCGACCTGGTTGATCCAGGACCAGGAGAGCACGGCCTCGCCCGTGGGCGCGTCGGCCGGTACCGTGAAGGGGAAGTCGCCGTTCTGGACGGGGCAGTTGCCGATGTACGACTTGATCACCTTGAAGCTCTTGCCCTGGTCGTACGAGAGCGAGATCTGGCAGGAGCCGCCGTTGCTAAAATCAGGTTAGCTATTAACTATTCTGATGCTAATATAAATACGAAAAAAAAAGTCTTACTGCGCGGCGCCTGTGCCGATGGTGATGGCCTGCGAGCTGCCCTGCGAGTAGGTGGCGACGGACGCGCCCTGGGGCTGGCCGAGGTACTTCAGCACGCCCTTGCAGGGGAACTGGTCCATGGTGGGAGGCAGGGGAGAGTTAATGTCGTAGTCGATAGTATCCCAACCGGAGTTGGGGTTCTCCTTCGCGCGGATCGGCGGAGGGTTGATCATGTGGATGTGGCCGGCGACCGCGGTAGTCAGCGCGGCGATGAGAGAGAGCGTGAACTGCATTTTCGGGGTTTGTAGGTTATAATGTTTCTCGTTTTGGGGCTTTTTGCAGTGGATGAGGCTGTCTAACAGCGTCGTGTTACAACCGTCGAAAGGAGTGGGCGGTTGGTTGGTAAGGAGTGGCTTGAGAATCACTGAAGGAATGTGAGGATAGGAAACCAGCTAGGGCTTTCCGGCAAGGGCTTGAAGGAATGTGGATATGTGCAAGAAGAAGATGCTGATGATGAAGAAGGAGAGATCTTCTGTTGCTGAACGAGGGTTGATCGCCGTCGCTTTATACCTAGGGGAAGGGGTGAGCATTCTTCAGTATAAGCTGCTACGAGGTCGCATGTCACACATATCATTGCGCCTGTGACGGCGCCCCCCAATTTCGACCATTGCTGCATACCTTCCTACCTAAGTTGTGGGCCTCCTGAACGTGAATAGATTCTTCCAAGTTCTCCTGGCCAAGCAAGGGATTGCTACGGCAGGCGTGACCATCCCTCGAGCTGGACTTCCCTACATAGCAATAGGTAGGTATGATAGGGGATCAGGGATGGATGGATGGCGGTACTCGGCTAATAAGAACTGCCCAAAAAGGCGGGGTCCAGCCGCTATATAGGATTGTGGAGAAGTGGTGTTATGCATAGATCTTCGACAGGGAGGAGATCCTTGGTGCGTGGTAGGTCGTTGGCGAATTAGATGGACGGGAAGATGGGGTCACAGTCACGACAGAACAAGTCCCTGCACTCCTACCTAGTGGGTGTAAAGTGGTGCGAACTAGAGGGGCAGCAAGTGATTAACTCGAAGGGAACGGTTGGTGATGGGCATGAGGAGAACGGTTACTGAGCAAGAGGATCGGCGAAGAATAACAGCACCAGTCTTCCACTCTGGTATTGATTCGCACATTGACGGGAAGTTGACGGCCGAGTAAGGAAAGGATCGTAAGGAGCGGAGATAATATGTAGTAAGATCGAGATAGATCATTCCTCGCACGCCCCACCATCACCACCTTGCGATATACTTTTGGAGGCTCAGCCAGGGGGATTCGTGTAGGTAGCTAGTAATCGGCATCAATCATGTACAGGTGACGTATGTAGTCGCGGCCGCATGCTGCACGCACCATAAATGCGCGGTTAATTACAGGCGCTGAGGAACAAAACTGGGACAACCAATGAGATCGATCCGGTACCTGACATATGCAGTAGGAGGGGCTGGGCTGGGCTTGGTGTTGCCTTGCAACGTTGCACATGTCTCTTGCGACCGCGATGATCCGAAACAGATAGAAGGTCGGCAATGAGTGGACCCCAATAACAGTAACAAATTGGGATATCTGCAAGGCTTCCAAGTAGAGCTGGCATCCGTTACAGAGTTGTGTTCCCAATGGACCTAGCCCCCAGCATAGCAGCTGCGCATCGTGTGTCGTCTCGGCGGCCCTCCCCAAAAAGACAAAGGAGTACAAGGAATGAAACGGGCGGAGTCTAGGTAATCTGGGGAACTTTATTGTCCGGAAACACGGATGTCAGGATACCCTAGTTAGACATATGTCAAGTCGGGAGCTACAAAACTGGCAGGCTGGGAGAGCCTGGGTGCAACCCGGCTGCGACAAGTCCGCATCGAGATTAGGTAGTAGTCCTCTAGCTTAGGTAGGTGTACTGGAAGAGTGGTATTCGCACCGGCCTCGAGCCACAAGACCACGACGGCGGGTCGATATGCCTTGAAACACCATGTTGGTTTCTCGACTTTCCTAATTCGGTAGGCCGCCAATCTCTCGACGGCGCCCACTGGGCTAGTGCCCTACCTACCTACCCACGCCAAGATAGGGTATCGTGTTAGGAAATAGGGGAAATCGCTAAAACATGCAAACATCAAGACGGCCTATCGATCACCTTAATATTGACCACCTGCTGTAGCCTACAGGCGTCTCGTCCTACCATCTCCACTTCCTACCTCACCCGAAAAGGGGGCTCAGCCTCATATGGGCCAAGGAAGGTCCCCTATGAAACGAACGTCAAAAGTCCGTCCATGTACCTACCTGGGTAGAGTTCACAATATCCCGGGGACCGGAGATTCCTCGCTTGATCAGCCTGTTACGGCTCCAGGGTCCGGTACCGTAGCCGTGCTCGTTTCGCCTTCGACCAGTGAACGAGACCATGTTGGATTTGGATCCATGGGTTTCCAGTAGACCCGCTGGCGTAGTAAGAGCAGACCATAAAGCCGGCTTCGCACCACAGCGCCGTTTAAATCAGGCAAAAGCGATGTGCACTTTCTTCCATCACTCATGTCCAGATCGAAGCGGCGCACGCCACGAGTCCGTCGGCTATCTTTAGTTATTTCTCCTCCCACTTGGCTGAAGCCCATCTGGGTGGGATGTCGTAGCCAAGACGGTGCAGATGAAGGTGGTGCGGAAATGGTACGTAGTATCCATGGATGCCATTGTTCCGTACGAAGTTATCCTGCCGGCTGCTATCTTTCGTCTTATCGAAGCAGCATTGTGGCTTACCGTATCCATCCTTCACCAGAGGCGACCACACCGTTGACTCACGGTTCTTGGGTTGCGCTGTCGTTCATTCGATCTAGGGACTGGCACTTTATGAAAAGAGAGTCGCTGCCAATGGTCCCGTCCTCCACCTTGCAATGGAGTGCAACTAGGAGACTGCTGAAAGGTTGCAACCTTGAGGCCGACTAGTTTCATCAGGGTGTCCTCGCCGTGGTCGCCGCCTGGCCTGAATAACCCGCGCCGTTTCGTGATAGTCACAACCACAACCCCCAGAATGTTTCTTGGTTGGATACTAATCCGTATGAGAACATACCACTAGTGTACTCAGTCACTGTCTTCACTTGGGAATTCCTTGGGGCGTGGCAAATGGTTCTCCAATTTGCGATAACGTTCCCTGTTTTGAGACAGTAGAATCGTTACCCGTCACATGGCTACTAGAAGGAGCTATCACCGGATCCGCCACTTCTCGGAGACCGCAATGCCAAAAGTACTCGTCACATTCTCGGTCAAGGACCCCTCGAGGGATGGACATCGTCCTTAAGAATGACTAGTCTCCAACCCTTGAGTCTTGCTAGTCCTCGATACTGGTAAAGCTGATAGAATGCTCACAACAGCCTGTCCCCGTCACGGCAAGCCAGACCACAGGAACTGCTAAAGCTGAGCCTATAGTTAGCCGCCTCAACCCCTCTCACCTGATTCGGCACTCCCACCCATAGCTCAAGAATGCCCTTCTGCAAACCTTGCCACCTCGTTTATACTCCAACATCTCCCTGCCCTTGCCGGGCAGATGCTCGTGTCAGGCATGCCCCCGACAGGGGGAATGCTTCCGGGCCATATCCTATGCGTGCTAAGACGAGGTCGCACATAAGGTTACTGCCGCTATAGATTTGTTCAAGATTCAGCATGATACATGCCAGGGAAGACAACGGTACCTGTTCACCATGCCTGCGCTACGACCGAACCGTTCTGTTGTCGTATTCCTAGCAATCTCGTCATGATTGATTGGGCCCGGGCTGAAGTGGCCGCTGTACTGGTTTATCCTGATGGTTCAGAGGGACAGGTAGGTCTTGATCGGCCAGATCGCTTATACCAATGCTGGAATGAAGAAATCATGGATGCGCCAATGCGCGGCGCGGGTGATATTCAACAAGCTACCAGATTCGTCGCACTCATTTGGCCTCGTCAGTCCCACCCTGGGGGCCGGTCGGAATGGGATGGCCGCCTTGCGGACCTTGATGTTGGCTATGACCTTGGTAGTTCTTGTTGAAATTGTTGCTCCCGTTTCGATGGGGAGGGCCATACTGGTGCATCTGGGAGGGGCTCGTCCCAAACTGCTGAGGACCAGGATTGCTGTAGCCGCCGCGCATATTGACTTTGTCCCGTCTGTTAGCGGGTTTTCGGTATCCGGGAGAAGTTTTGTGGTACTTACTCTGACCTTGCTGCTGGGGTGGGAAGGCAGGCTGTTGGTACTGCATACCGGGGCTCATGCCATAGATCGGCTGGCCCTGCTGCGAGCCTTGATGTACCATCATTGGCGCAGCCGGCCGACCTGGACTCGGGTATCCGTTCGCACCAGGCATCGGCTGTGGAGTCGCCCCGGGGGGTATGAATTGCGGATGACCCGGTTGGTACATTTGCATCTGCGGAGGAACTGCGACCATACCCTGAGGTGTCATAAACTGTGGCGGAATCATCTGGGCGCCCATGCTGCCCGGCTGTTGAGGCATGTAGGAAGCGTTACTAGAGAAGCTCCTGTTGAACTGGTTCATCTGAGGCTGCGCAGGTCCCATGAAAGATGGCATGACGGGTTGGTTGTACGGCATCTGAGCTGGCGAGTTCATCGATGGTGGATACGCCATTGGGACTTGGCCCATTCTTGGAGAAGAGAATGACTGGGAAGAGTTCGAATGCATCATCCTATGGTCATCCGGGCCGTTGAAGGGAGCGTGGGGGACTGGTCCATGTTGGGCACCGTGCATCTGGACGGGCGGAACATGGGGAGAGTGTCGCTGACCCATATTATGGGCTCCATGCTGAAGATGGAACGGCAACTGGTGTTGGTGTGCAATATGGGGCATTACATGCGGAGGGTTAGGTGTGGGCTGTGGGTTGAAGGGCTGTCTTTCGAAGTATTCGTTATAAGACAGACGCATGGTCGAGTCCGGCTTTTCATCGTCGGCGACAGAACGCCAGGTTGGGGGTGTGTCGTACGATGGCGGGATGCCATCGTTTTCATTCCAGTTCTTGTTCTCAGGAGGCTGGAGCGTCTTCACATACGATAGAACGACGCACTTCTTGGGATCAACCGCCTTTTTCTTCTTTGTAATGACAACTAGCGGGGTGTTGATGCCGGCCGGCGGAGTGTCCGTGGCATTGTTGACACCAGAACGGGGACTAGACGTCGCGCTAGGATGGACGCTCGGGCTAAAGGACACAGCAAACGGACTGGGTCGGAATTCATGACTGTTGGGGTTCAATTTCCCGCCCATGTGGCCTGGCACCCCCATGCGACGACCGAATGACGGATCGGCACCGTTGGCGGGGCCGGTGGGAGGCAAACGCATGTCTGGGCCCTGGGCCATGGGTTGCAGCTTTTGTTGTTCCAGATTTCGGATGCGTGCGGTCAACCCACCGGGTTGGCGGCCGGCCTGAGGAATATGTTGCGGGCCAGAGCGATGGCCTGAGAACTGTTGATACTGAGGCATGTAACTCTGTCGATTGCCTGGATGGCGGCCTTGTTGACCTCCAGGAGCGGCCGTATTAGTTGCTGCAGCTGCAGGTCGAGCAGCCCTGCTATCAGTGGGAGGCTGAGGAGTCGTGGCCGGTTGACCCTCCTTCGAAGCGGCTGCCTTCTTCTCTTTTGCCGCTGCTTCCTCGGCTTTTCTCCTCTTAACCTCTTCAGCATCCCGCTGAGCCTTCTGTTGAATCTCTCTCTGTTTTGCAGGGTCCTTAGCAATGATAGAAATCAAGTCCATAGGGACAGGAGTCGGCAGCTTGAAGGTGTCGGCAAACTTCCTTAGCTCGATCAATTTGACCTCCTTGTCAGCCTTTGCCTTGGTACTGCGGACCTTCTCTACGTTGATCCGTTGCTGGTTAGCAAATGTCTTGAAAGAATTCAAGACATCGCGTTCAACCGTTGAAGTGGCACTGGGCGTAGTCTCCTTTGCCTGTGGCGAGATAGTCCTGCTGGTTGCTGCCGACGGTTTTAGCGGAGCAGAAGTCTGGTTCGACGGTTTGGCTTCTGCTGCTTTTTGTTGGGAATTGGTCTTCACTTCCGGCTTCGGATCCGGCGTCTTGGCATTTGACAGCGCAGCTGTTGCCTCCGCTTTGGGAGCTGCCCGTGTTTTCCCATCTTCCGCTTTGGTCCCAGCTTGGCCTTTCTGGGTTTTGATTTGTGATGATATAATCGCAGGATCAACAGGGGCGCCCTTAACAGTTGCTGCACCTGTAGGCGCCCGTCGCGCAGGAGGTGTATACTTGTTCTCCCGACTTCCAGGGAGAGGTGGGAAATCTTGACGCTTAACTCCACTGTATCTATATAGAAGTCAGAATAAGCTCTCAGGGGACAATCAAGTGTCAATGAGGGCATACTTGTCTTCTTCGTCGGCCTTATCGTTGTCACCACCGACATAATCCATTACTCGCTCTTCGGCAACATGTGATGTAGTTGGAAGACTTCGCTCAATCTCCCGTGCCTTTTTCTCAGCAGCCATCATTCTCTCCTTGTACTGAGGGTGGCTTTTGTCAATCTGCGTAGTATAAAAATTCTCGTCATAATTTGTCTTGAGGCCAAACAGCCGCTCATTCTCGGCAAACTGATCCCATGTACCGCTGCTGCTAGACTTCTCTAGAGTGTGATCAAAGGTATCGGAACTGTCGGGGACCCAGCGCTGCAGAGTCCGCTCGGTACCTGGACGACCAGACGAGATGGCGCTGTCGGTGCGGAATCCGGCTCCATTTCCTGAATGGCAAAATTCGTCAGTCATCCGGCAATGCACGTCATGCTAAAGGGGACCATTACCATTTGGCGCCTTGCCATCCCCTTTACCAGAGCTACCCGCCATTGCTCTGCTATCAAGGCTGTCCTTCTTCTGAAAGGGTGCTTTATTGGCTCCGTTCGCTGTCAGACTCGCTGTTTTCTTCGGCTGTACCATTCTCAGGACACAGGCAGAAACTGTCGGTCGAGATTAAGATAATTAAAGAAAAGAAAATTCCTAAACTTCTGCGGCGCTTGCAATGGTAATACCGGCACTTTTGACCCTGTTGGAGGTTTGCATCAGTCTAGACTGCCCAACAGGAGGCTGAGAATATTGTGAAGAAAAGCGGCTGGGTGTAATTGGGATACACATGACAGGGGGATGATTCGGCCGATAGCGGAAAGCCGAAGGGCTCAGGCCAAACAAGACAGCGTGCAAGGAAGTGCGGGTCACATCGTCGACGTGAGGCGGTTGCGAGTTGGATTTGGATGACGATATGAGAAGCTTGGTCTGTGTCGGAGGAAATGCAATTGCTGGTGAGAACTTACGCCGCGTAGAGGCAAAACACAGCTAATTCCGGTGTGCTTGTCCTTACTAGGTACGAAACAATCTCTGCTGTGCTGAATCGGGGGGTGTGCCCAGAGTCGTTGGTCGTGGGTAGGAAGGTAAAATGTATGTAATAACAAGTTCCGATTGTTTCTTGACCCTCCGCTTGAGGAGCAGGTTGTCCGTCTATTGAGGATTGGGGGGGAAAAAAAGGAACTAATCTGTCAGCGCATGAGAATTAGGATGCGAGCAGCACGGCAATGAGCGGACGGATTCTAGAAAATCATAGCAGCTTGCTGCCACACGAGAATGGGATTTCAATGACACGAAAAGGGGTCAATGAGCGGAAGGCGAAGAAAGTGCTTTGTTGTTTATAAGGCTAACCCAACGCCAAAAGTAGAGACCAACGGGGGGAAAGGTGTCGTTTTTTTTTTCGTGGACCCAGACGCACTGCCCCGTGCCCGTCTCCCTCGAACGATAGAGTGTGAAGAGAGAAGGGATGCCAATACCAGGTAGGGCACAGCAAGAGGTTAGGTAACCAAGGTGGTCAAATAGAAGCAAGGCGCAGCTTCCGGGGTTAGGGAGGATCAATAGGTCCTGTGCAGTGGAATTGAGGTAGGCTCGGTAGGGCAATGGAAGGGTGGAAGAAAATAGACGGGAGGTCCGCGGTACGAAGTAGACATAAACTGTAATTGAGTGGGCTCGGTACTTCCCATTGGGCGATGGCTTTCCGGGGCAGAGCCGGCTGATGCTGGAGCTGGTGGCTGCCGGACGGGACTTTGTTCATGTGCATTCGACTTGATTTGAGGGATAGGAAAGGGCCATGTCTCACCTTGGTGGGTTTTCTTATTTCTTATTTTTTTTCTTTGGATGTGAATAGGCAGGCTCAGACAGGACAAGACGTGCAACTACCGGCGGTCCTTCTTCACTTTGCGCATCCCCCAACTTCACTATTAATGCCACAGTATTAGGGCCAGAACATCACGAGATCAGGGCATCGCAGGAGAGACCCGAATCAAAAGGTGAAGGGTTCCTACCTACCTCTAGAGGTATCTTTGAGCAAGAAGACGGCACCGGTCCGTGACGTATTGGAGGCGAGGTGAGGCTGGAGTTAGAGGTAGTTGCGCGGGAGAGGATTGAGGTGGTGGAAATCTAGAGATTACTGACATGAGTGGAGTGGGAGATGGTAGTTCTGGTTGACTTGTGGAGTTACTTCTCAGTATGTAGCTATCCATTCGCACACTAGCGAGGTTCTCTGACCAATGATTGGTTCATCTTCTCAACTAGATCTGGTCGGGGCTAGCACCGCTGTGTATTGGGATGTAACTCCCTAAGTATTCTACATACTCGCACGTAAGACCACATTGAAGAAGTTCGAGAAAGCAACAGAGCAAAAGCTGCGACAGTGCGAGAACCTCAAGTTTGGAATACTAAAGTGGGAAACTGGAGGAAGGCGCGCAATGATGCCGTCGGCATTCAGAGGGCTTTGCTCCCCCGTTACGCAGCTGGTGCATCATTAGGAACCCAAGGCAGGTAGGTCCAGTAGGTGCTGTTGCTCTGTCCTACGTATTCTGTAGTCATCTCAAGTGCCTGCGTAACCTTAGAATTGTTAGCTAGAGGCGTCCAGTTAACACCGTGCGAATTGAAGTTCAGGAGCCATGTCTTGGCACATTACACGTGCCTGCTGCGTATATTATATGTATGTGTTTCTTCTCAAGTTGCCAACGAATGCATGTTTCTTTCCGTTCGCAGCTTCATTCCTCTAGAAAGTGGCTCAGCCTCGATGTGTAGGATGCAAGTCCATGTCAAATTGCTACATAGAGATGATACCGAAACCATTCGCCGGCTCTGTGCTACTTGGGAGTCATTTTAACCCGTAGGCTCAAAAATGAGGCGCATATGGTTCTCATCCACTTTCATGTGTCCTGCCGATCCAAGACGTCTACATCTATGTGATGTCTGTCCTCTCCTTTCTAAACGGGAAAAGTACCATCATGGTTGTATGGACAGGCATTCTGTCCAAAGGGTATTACTGGCTGTCAGTCTCTGATTGTGTTTGCTCTGTAAGGCTGGGCTCAAAAAGACAAAAGAATAAAGGAATGAGCAGGGCTTTAGGTGCACTCTTCCGTCTAAGGATATGCGACTCGAATTTCCCAGAAATATAGGAATGTTTACCTCCAAGATAAAACAGTGGCAACAATTCTTATTTTCACTGTATCGCGCTTGGTCGCATCGCTGACTCTTTAAGAGATAAGACGCAACAGCTAACAGAGTTTGGAGAAGGGGGGAGCGGGGCTAGCAAGCCCCTCAAAAGTCAGTTCATATGTCGGTGCAACTCTAAATTGACTGTCAGAACGATAAACTAGGTAGGTACCTAGTACCCCGTGCCAAGCATCAGGAGTTTTTATAGGGCAGTTACCCGTTGTTTACGAGCATTGTTAACAGACAGATATGGAAAGTTCCACTGTCCAGAAGGAAAAGAACCCAGGGAAGCAGACCTCATAAATAAGGCACCGATGAATCCGCTTTTTAGGCCATTCGGTAGCCACAATGAAATTTGCTTCCAATAGAACGCCAGATATTCAGAGAAGCAAATGGATTTATTCACGTTCGAGCAGGGTCCCTCTAACGCCTGCAAAGCTTGTGCTCCGTCCGTTACAAAGCCAAAATCGACAGCAACCAAACATATATCATGGAGGCTGAAACGGCGCTAAAACAAACAATTTTGAATACTATCAACTAACGACAATGCACAAGTTCTGGGCCTTCCTTCATTCGATTAGGTTGTATTAGCGACAGGTACTCCGTAGGCTTATCTGATGGGCTCCAACGAGCAAGCATCAAGTGTTCAGATTGGCTCTCACCGACCGACCTCTACATGATTATATGCTATTGCACCTACAGGCCGGCCACCGAGATATTTTGAGGGCATATATTTCGCTCGACTCTATACACCCTATGCACTTTCGTTCCCAGTCACATACAAGCTCAAGTAAACACTTACCGAACCTAGGTGTGCGAGCCCCGGAAACGACTTCTCACTAGAGCCTATTTAAGCGGAGTTGATGAACCCTCTGAGGCCCCACATTGCAAGCGATAAGGAGGCCGGCAGCGGCTTTCTCAGCACCCCTGCAAGTTTTTCTTCGTCAAATAGGTGCGACGGCAGCTCCCGTCACTCGGACCGACCGTCACTCGGACCGACGTCGATCACGCAAGTGGGAAGAGGGACGCTCCTTATAACCGGCAAGCATCTACATCTAATTGGTGAGAGTGGCTGAGACTTTGAGAGTCTGGCAGCCTATCCGTATCAGCATGTCAAGCCAACAAGGCGTATACATAAGCCGCTAATTTGTGCAACCCCAATTGTTAAGACTAGGAGTAACCATAGAGTTCTCGCCAAGACGATTTCATCCTGGTGCATCTTGAAGAAGGTCGAGTCAACCCAGACTGTGCATGCTAAACACTAAATAATTCTAGTCTCCAGGGTCAGCAAAACGCTTCTCTACCGCATACAAAATAATTTGGTCTTTCTTTTCAACCAAGAAGCATTGATCCTTACTAGTAGTGCTGCGAATAGGTCCATGTATATCGTCTTGGCACAGGTAGGTAGGTGTACATAGAACATCAGTGCCACCTATTCGGATAATACAATGCCATCGATATCTGTTACTATAAAATAATTCGCCAGTAAATTTGGTAATAGGACAGCTGTTACATGTGACCTCGGCTGTTTTCACGTCTATATCAGAATTTCGGGCTTCTTATTATAAGCACCTTGTAAAGGGCATGAATGATGATACAGAGATGCATAATTGCATAAGCTGATATCGTATTTCCAAATATGCACGTTGGTGGGATAAGCACCTTGAATACTGAGAAACCCCCCTGCAGCAGCACCAGCCCGCCGCCGCCAGCGCCAGTACCGACCTCCGAGTTCCCAACCGCACCTACTTCAGCGCCCAATAGGGTTACCTATCCTCTCAGGCTGGGAATCTTCATCTGTGATTACGCCTCGCGCTACTTACGACCGACGATCGCTCTTCTCTTTCGTTTTGTAGATTTGGTGCTGTTTACCGTTCAGTAGTTACTACAGCTCTATCGCAATTGTATGCCTCTGCGCACCTTCATTTCTGGATCGCTCTCTGTTCTGTTGCTGTGTGTCTCATTTGTAGAACTGGCGGCGCCCTCCTATCTCGAGACACCTCCCTGGCACTTTGCTGCCCGCCGACAGCGAATCCGCGCCGTAGGAAGAGCCGCGAGACGTCCCCGATTACGTCCTTAGGATTATATACGCACGCGCGCACAGGCAGCGTGGCCATTGTGGGCTTAAGCGATCTTAAGCGGCCTTAGGAGAGGGGGAGTAGCAAGAGGTGGAGAGTCATAGGGGAGGTCTCTAGGGGAGATATTTTACGTAAAAAGAGAAGAGAAAGAAAAGGCAAGATGCAGGCATCAGGCTCATCTCAACGCTCAATGCAGCGACGGTCTCCAGGCCCAGGTCAGGGTCCGGGTCCAGGACCCGAGGCTCCTCCGCCGCCTCCTAATGTTCCTATGCGATCGATGTCGCCGGCAAATATGCAGCCGCGGTCTTCTACAGCTTCAGCTAGATCGGCTGGGGGCAGCTCAAGGCGAAACGTGAGTTGTCACCCCAACCCTTTTGCGTAATCCTTCAAACCAAGCACCACCCCGATTTGTACTTTACGTTTCAGTCATACAGGATGATCTTTTATCAACTACATCATCCCCGCAAACTAGTCAAGTTCTCGTCTCCATCACGACAAAATGTCTCTTGCTTCTCATCATGAAGAGTTATTGACCCTGCTACTTCTCCAGCAATCAACTGGCCAGAGCTTGCCGTTGTCTCAAATAGAGAAGAGCGTCACCCACCTTTTAGTCGCAACCAAGCAGCTACTCGAGACACTGACCCAGTGGTCCCGTGGTAATGCTTCGGATTCGCAGGTGTCCGATGTCTATGTCAGGTTAGGTTATGAGTTTAACATGGCATGCCGGGCATTCACTGCGATCAACGTCGACACCTCCGACCTCGGCAATGTTCCTGAAAATCTTCGGCACATACTGGAGGCTACGTTAAGCCAAGAGGCGAGCACTGAGAGCCTCGAGAAATATCTTCCGAGGATACGCGACATCATCATCAATTTATTACACGGCCTGAAAAGGAAGCAGCAGAAATTGCGACAGAAACAGTCTCGGGAGAGAGAAGGAGCCGCTTCACCCGAGTCCAGTGGCATAGCTTCACGCACTATGAGCACAAGTACTGTTGGTAGCAATAACACCGGTCTGACCTCTCTCCTAAATGAAGGCCTCGACAATGGTTACCGTTCAGATGCGCAGCGAGACAGTGGAGTACAGGGACAAGCAGGACCATCAGGGACCGCCGCCTCGCCCGGCCGCAAGTTACCCTCGCGGGATCAGACCCAGGCCTCCGTAAATTCGGAACAATCCTCTACTCTCTCGAGCACGACAATGCAGAACATTCCAGTACTGCCACCATATCCTGGCGACGAGACAACCATGCCTACGGGCCCTTCCAACTCCAGCGTTGATATCGATTCGTTTCCTCCGCCGCCACCTCCACCGCCCAAATCCCAGCAGAGCGCTCTCGCTGCTCTACAGAGGGGCGGAGATCTGGAGAGAAGGGCATCGCGACGGTACTCAGCCTATCAGATATCCAAACATCTGGGAGCGCCTACAAATGGCGTGCCCATGCTACCTTCGCAGAACACGCCTATACCAAATCGAGGCCGTGGGGAGGTGAGGGAATCTATGCGAGCTGTTCAGGTCCGGGAAGCTCTCAAGCATAACCGTAATATGTCGAGCCAGTCGAGGAGCGGTGTGGACTCTTCATCGCCAGCCAGAGTACCCAGCCGGGTGTCCGAAGAAAGTTCCGCCATGACAGAATTGCCGCCATCTCGATCTGAGACAACGTCGTCAGCCGAGTCACCGGATCAAAAATTGAGGGCGAGTTCCACTGTCTCGGGGCCTCTCGATCCCTTTCCAATATCGAGTAGTCCTAGTTCGCCGGGGAAGCCGAAGTTGTCGGCCGGTGCCTCTATTGACCTGAAACCTCCGGAACCACCACGACCTCAGACTCCGCCCGAGAAACGCCAGAAGAATTTCGTTACGGAGCAATCGCCGCCATTAGATAAGGAGCTCACATTGTTCTTACAATATAAGTCCAAAGTCAAGAAATTCGTGCTACCCGAGGGATATAGGGATCTTAGTATTGGCCGGCTGCAGCTTGCTTTCATTGAGAAGTTCTCTTGGAATACCACATTGAACGGAAGCGATCTGCCGGAAATCTACATACAGGACCCGATCTCCGGTGTGCGGCACGAGCTTGAAGACCTCTCGGATATCAAGGATCGGACTGTTCTAGCGCTGAATGTCGAGCCTCTCGATGAGGTCAAGAAGCATATTGACGATGGCCTAGGCACCCTAAAACGGACTATGGATGAGGTCAGGCAAAATGTCGCCGACCAAGGTTCTGCCCTACAGAGAGTATCTGATAGGCAATTGGAGACCGCCAAAGAGATGGCACGGATGGCAGCAGCGGCCCCTGTTGCCGTTGGGGAGACCAAACTGAATGGAACGTCCGCTGGAGCGAAGTTGAATCCCAATCAACTCAGAGAGCTTCAAAGTCTTCGCCGCGACCTTGCAGTTCTGCGCCAGACCTACTCTAACTTCCAGACCGAGATTGAAAGCTCAATGTCTTCCCTTCGAAGCAAGGCTTCGAACGTGAAGGTGGCCGCCGCCAAGGCATCGGTGCCGGACGCGGAAGGCGATTCAGGTTATGCCTACGTCAAAAAGGGCCGTAAACAGCTAAATTCAGATTCTGACCGCTTGGTCACAAAGGTCGACGATCTTCAGGATCTCGTCGAGGACCTGCGGAAGGATGTGGTGAATCGAGGTGTGCGGCCGTTGCCCCGCCAGCTTGAGACCGTGTCGAAGGACATTCAGGTCCTGACCAAGGAGCTCAAGAAGGTCGAGTCCTTCATGAAACGCGAGAAGCCCATATGGACGAAAATTTGGGAGAAGGAGCTTGAGGAAGTTTGCCAAGGCCGTGATGAGCTCAAGGTCATGGAAGATCTCATGCTGGATTTGCAAGATGATCTCGAGAAGGCTGCGGAAACATTCGCGCTAGTCGAGCAGGCGACAAAAGAGCAAATGAAGGAGAGCGCGCCGGCAGCGAGGCAATTCTCCAAGGGCCTGTCTAATTTGGGCAATAGCACCAACCCAAGTGCCGCTAAGGAGGGGGTGTTAGGCGAGGTCAGAGCCCTACAGCCTAACCATGAGGACAGGCTAGAAGCCATCGAGCGGGCCGAGAAGCTACGACAGAAGGAATTGGAGAGCCGGCGGGATAACCCCTTGAAGAAAGAGCTGACGAGCTTTGTGGAAGAAGGCAAACTAAAGAAGAGCGGTGGCTTTGAGGAGGTGGAACGCGCGAGGAAGGCCAAGGATGAACGCATCCGCCGGGAGGTCTGGGAACGCATGAATGGCATTGTACCGGAAGACCCTATAGGGGAAGAGGCCAATGCTGGGGAGGAAGTCATGGAGGAAGAAGCGCCCGCTGAGCCTCAGGCAGACCAGTGAAGATATCATGCATTGATGGAAGGGGGGTTCTGCTTTTCTCTTGTCTATATTTCTCGTGGGGCCTTCTATTTTCTTTCGGGTGCCTTTATGCGGCGTATATCCAGCGGGAACGTCCTGGACCTGTTTTGGGTCCAAGTAGGTGGCTGATCTGGGTTGTTGGTTAGCGTATAGTACTCACGGTTTGAAGAAATCGTGAGGGGTTTGGCAATGAGTACTCTGTAGTCGATGATGATATGGGTTGGTTACCGACGTAAGGCCATGGCGTGGACTTGCTTTTCCTTTCAAATCCCGTGGAATGTCCGAGGCGTCTTGCTATCACAGCCGAACCTATATACAAGGAATCTCTGACCCTAACATAGACCGACTCCCTTTCAGAGTAAGTATGGTAGTTTGTCTGGGCACAATACACCAAATAGACTGTCAATATTCGCCGAATTGGTTTCTCTAAATATATCCAGTCCCCGGGGCAAAGCAGCCCATTGCAGTATCCAAAAGCCCATAAGTACCCCGTAGATCTAAGGGGGCGGCGCGGCGTAATGCTGGTGGGGGCTGTTCGTCTCAGATAGCAACATCCCCTGGGCGTAGCAACAACATCAAATTGGTAGGCGATATAAATAGATCGGAGGCTGCCTAAAGAAATATCAGAAACGGAATAGCCCCATACCTTCCATTTCGCTGCCGAACATTAAAACGTCAAACAATCCCCCTGTCATCATCTAGGTGTGTCCCCGCCTTGCCATTTCCCAGTCTTTTTTTTTCAGAAAGATAACATATATGGGCAAGGAAGGACCACGAGTAACCACAGCACAGGCAGCCTATCCTTCCAGTGTCTCGGCATCACGATCCGGTGACCCATCTTTCCATTCACAACTCATCTACCAGTAAAAAAAGAAGAAAATTCAGCGGCCCATACGCATACATACCCGCTACTGGGTGCTAATGGCCGACACAATCGTATCGTTCTTCGCAAGCCTCCTCCCGGGCTCGCCTAGACCCCGCGACCAGCCTGCCGCGCCATCCCGCTTGCGATCCGAAACCCGCATCATAGGCTCCACTTCTTCTTCTTCTACCGCCGCCGGACCCACATCCGCCGGCTCCGACGCCAACGAGCTGCCGGGGGTCCCCACCACCCGGACGATCCCGGCCGCAGCGACCCGGGAGGCGTCACATACAACAACGACACCACTGACGAGGGCAACGGTGACGGCCGCAGCAGATGCGGCTCCGGACCGCGATCGCGCCGACGACCAACGGCAGCAAATACGTGATCAGAGGGCTGAGTTCCTGAATAAGCTTGGTGGCAGGCCCGGGAAGGGGAAGCGCGGTACGCCGAGGGCGCAGACCCGGCCGTCATAGCCAGAAGGGATCTGAATGGAAGGGCCGCCGGGGCTTGTCTGGAGTGTGCTCGCGATTGGCGACTTGGGCGCTTAGTTCCTTTTGTGCGCGGTTGGTGGTCTAGCGAGTTCGCGGCAATCTTCCTATATACTTCGGTGGTTGCGTGGCAACTCAATACGATGCGCTATTCCTTGTGTTATTTGGTGGGATAAGGTTGCTTCAACAACTGACTGAGTGGCAAGGAAGTCTTTGGTCGTAAGCAGCCTCAGGCACGTGGTTTAGGTGGTGTTCGGGGCACTTCAACAACTGATATTTATGGCCTGTGCCAACCCTGTCAATCAGCAAGACGCTAACGAATTTGCTGATGCTGATTTCTCCACTGTTTTGAGTTTCGCTTCAGTCGGCTGATTTTAACGAACGGGCTTCGGCTCCAATTAGCCCTGTTGCTTCGTGATGTAGCTGAATCGTCACCGTTTCTTGATATATATGGTGTTGAATATGGTGTTGACACCTTCACCTAACGGAATATGACGTATTCGAAAAGGAATCGAGGGTATGTTAACTGGGAGAGCGTCGACTCGTTCGGAGGACGAAGGATATTAAAGAACACTTGTAAGGTAGCTTAGTTTCCCATACAAAATCAACGGTTAGCACCAAGACCTTCCAGAATTCGGAGTCTTCGCGAAAAGAACGATACCTCATTCCTAACATGACTGTTATTCCATCAACGCAAGCTAGGGCAGAAAGCCCTCCGGGCTCATCGATCACTGTCTGCACCCGATAGCGTCACACTGAAACTGCTAGGGTTCCTGTCGATCCTGAACCTTCCCAAACGAGCCAGGGGCCGAGCCCAGCCGAGAGCAGCAGTCAGCTGCAAGCGCGTTATTCGTGGACCTCGTATGAAGTGATGATACTTCTTGAGTTATATCAGAAACAGATCAACGAAGGACTTAATACTCCGAATTATGGGATTAAGGAACGCGGTCATCAAGCTGTAACTGATGAGTTAAACGCGCAAGGGATCTCCGTGACGAAAAGGCAGGTGAAAAATAAATACAATCACCTTCAGGAAAGGACTCAGGTATGGCTTGCGTTAAAGGAAGCAAGTGGCTTCAGCTGGGATGAAGACCTCCAGATTCCTACGGCTAAGCCCGAAGTGTGGGAAAGCTACCTAAAGGTTAATAGTGCTTCCCATATTAGACTGTATGGTGATAACTAACCGTTACCTAGATACACCCCGAAGCAAGGGCTTTCCGGTATAAAGCCCTAGAGCACGCTGAACTTTGCGAAGCCGTATTCGGGCCCTCCGTTAAAGCTAAAGGCGAGTTAGCTGTTGGCCTCAAAGGGGATGCTAGCGCTGCCACTCGTTCCGTTCAAGAGGCATCACAGGCTTCTTTTTCGCAGAAATCGGCTACCGGCGAGGAAAGGGATGGCTCCGTCGAAGAGGCCGAGGATACTTTCGCGTCGCAGCAGGTGCGCGCCCGCCTTCGCAGGCGCCCTGCTGACGATTCGGAAACGCAGCGCAGAAACAAGAAGCCCAAGGAATATGGTAGCTCGTTGGTAAAAGAGGGCCTCGAACAGGTCGCTAAAGCGATGATTCGCAGTGAAGAGCTAGCTTAAGGTACGGGGTTAGATATGAAGCAGGCTTTCGGGATTCTTAATAACACCTATACCGATCAATTCAGCGATGATACGCTACTTCGCGTCGTCCGGGCTTGGGCACGTAACGACCGCCTCGCCACCATGTTCCTTGGCTTGAACGATAATCTAAAGCTTCAGTGGCTCAAAAGCTTCGAAGGAACTGGGGATACGGGCGGCGGGAACCGCGCGCGCAGCGAAAAGAAGGTACTTCATGATAATAACGGAGGTATTACGAGCTCCTTAAGCACGGAGGGTGACGGAAGTGATGGAAATGATACGGATATGGAGCTGTGAAGGTGTTGAAGGTGTTGAAGTTGTGGAAGTTGTGGAAGTTGTGGAAGTTGTGGAAGTTGTGGAAGTTGTGGAAGTGGTGGAAGTGGTGGAAGTGGTGGAAGAAAGTGGCGTGGAAAGGGGAACTTTTTCTTCAAAATCAGTTTTTTCTTAGCCAACATGTTTTGTTGCAATGTAACACATGAGTTATCCCAGTTTCAAAAGTGTTAAATCCCCATACAAAATGAGTGTATTCCGAACTTGGCAGTCTTTAAGTTATCATAACGAAAAAACTAAAGAACTAACTGAAAAACTTTTCGTACCTATCAACTAATCCACCATGCCCTAATATCAAGCCCTTCCTTTAACTAACTTACAATAACAACAACGCTTTTATTCCATCACTTTCGCTTTTAATCCTTCCTGAATATCTAATACGCATCCCACATCCTTTTCGCGATTTTATCACGATATTTTGCAGTAAGGGAGCATACGCCGCCCTGCCTTTCTGCGCGCGTAAAGTTATTCGCTTGATCTTTATCGTTGATGTAAGCTTCTTCATCCAATTCCACGGGCTTATCAGGGTCGATTTCGCCATAATCTAACAGGAAGTTAGAGAGGCCAGCGGTGGCGTAAATACCCTTCAGCATGGTATTAATACGCAAATAAGGCTCCTCCCTGAAGATCTTGAAGATACCCTTCCATCTGCCGAAAGCCTTTTCGATGGCGTTCCGCAGTTGCGCATGCCTCAGATTATATAGCTCTTCCGGCGTGCGTGGCTTCATCTTGGCCTGCGCTTGCTCTCGAAGGTGATACTGTACTCCGCGATACGGAGTAAGGATTCGCCTGCCGGTGGCATATCCAGCATCGCCGAGCAGGTACTTATCCTTAGGGATAACGAGGTTATCACGATCGACCGCGCTGTTAAAGACCTTGCCGTCATTCGCAGAACCTTCCCAGCCTGCTAACACGTAGGTGAACCTCCCATCGAAGTCACAGACGGCTAATACGTTCGTTGATAGCTTCCCTTTGCGGTTCCTCCATACCTCTTGCTCAAAGGCGTTGCCCTCAATCCTAACCCTGAAGTGAGAGCCGTCAAGCGCTCCTAATACGTTCGCAAACCATGGGAAGAACTTCCCGTTATTCACGATCTTCCGGTAAGGGCGAGTATCAACGGGTTTGATGATAAAGCGTGCTAATACCATGAGGGCGTTTAGGACTTCATGGAACGAGCGATAAATGGTGTCATTACTCCTTATGAAGCGATCCGCCGCGAGCCGAACGGAAGAACCTTGAGCCATGATATGGAAGAAGATCATCATCTTCTCGTCCACCGAGATCCGTGACGTTTTCAAGCCCGTATTCGCTAGCAGCTAGCTGCGCAACGCGTAATACGTATCCTTCCCCATCCTTATGATTCTTCGAAAGCGATCATCAGCCGAATATAGCATCCCGGATACATACGCAACGCCTGTTAGGCTATCAGTATATACCTTCATACGGCGCTGAAAACTAAGATCAGCAGCCACGAAAGCAGCAACGAGAGCAGCCAGCTGTTTCCGTTGAAGACGGCGCGTTTTCCGCGTTTTCCGTATCACCACCATGATTCCTGATCGCGAAGAGCGTTGAGTTCCATCACGAGATTGCAAAATGACAGCTACGGAGGTCTAGGTCTATGGCGTCATCAAGATATATAGCTAAAAGGATGACTTAAAGCTAGGGCAGGGCTCCTGACGCAGTCCATACGTTATCCATCAGCAGCTTCAGCACCTCAAGGGCTGCTGAAGTTGAAGTGGGGGAAAATCAACATGCTGATTGAACATGATTCGTCCAAGCCCGCCAAGAAAATCAGCAATTTTCAGCAGAAAAAAAGTGGGAATGCTGATATTGATGGACACGAACGGATTGCTGAAGATGATGTTGATTCCCCACAAATACGGGTTGTTGAAGTGCCCCGAACACGCCCTTAGTCTCCTCGCTTTAGTTAGTAACAACTGGAATGGATCCTTGACAGTGTTTCCAGGTTCACGTATGGGCCATAAGTGTGTATCAAAATGAAAGAAGTGCCTTTTTAGGTTATAGGGAAAGGGGTCAATAGAATATGGTAGGATAATGGACGATCAAGAGGTGCAATGTGGTTTTAAACCGCCGTACGCATTAGTAGACACACTGCAAGGCGGACCGAGTGTGCATCATCATATTCCTCCTAGCCTAGTTATATGATAGCAAGAATAGTGCTTCTAACATTCGGGGAAAATAATTCGAAGTCCAAAGAAAAAAGACCGTTGATGGCGTCTTAGGCCCCCCGAGACTGGTAACTCGTCTTCCATTAAAGGCAATTGACCTTTTATAACGAGTTGGGCCCGCCACCTCCTCGACAACGACATACCAGGAGCTGAGATGCAGCCGAGTAAGCAGCCGCCCTACTGCACACCACCAACCCTAACCGGAGGCACGTTGATGGTTTTGTTCCTTTGGCAACTTTATGTATCTGCGCCGGAAAAACCCTCGAGCAGTTTTGCCCTGCCACGCCTCAGGCAGCGACCCAGGCAACTTGGTATTCAAAGGAATAGTCTATTGTTGATTCTCGGCAGTCAAATTTTCTTTCTGGTTGGTGAATGTTGACGCGAGTAACCGTAGCAAAGTCACTGGGGCATCATCATGCCAATGTTGCGATACTTGCAGAAAAACATGCCATTGCCATTCCTGTTCCGGCATCTACTTCTTATATTATTTATTTTTTCCCTATATGTTACACTCTACTTTCATCATATGTCGCTGTAGATTCCTGCAGACCAACGGCTGTGACCTTCCGTGACCCTACCATATTCCCATCTTTCAAACGTCGCTAGTGGGTATGTATCAGCAGGCCCTTAAAAATTCTCTACTGATAATGTATCACACAGTAATACATAAGTGTCTATAAATTGGGGAAGACATCTCTTTTATTGTTATGCCTGGGTTCCACATCCTCCTCACCAATATCCATCCCTAGCCGACGTCAGTTGAGGTGACGGAACATCCCTATACAGTACGAAACACATAAACTCATTGAACAAATGAAACGGGATTTCTTGTCATTTATGCCAGTCGGTTCACATGCCGTGTGCAATGGGACTGACTCGTTTTCTCAGGACATCTAGATAATGACTCGGAAAATCAACACTGCTGCTCAATTAGTGAGGATGCTCCCTTGCATCGGTCTGTTTCCTAAATAATGTAAAACTCATGATCGTCCGCGGACCGCCAAAGGTACGCAACTCCCGCGTATTCAACGTCTGGTTATGATGGTCTTGATGTCTATGCGGTTTCAAATAACCAGTCGAAAGATTCGAACGTGCTTAGTCTATGCTGGAAGTAACCAGATATATGGCTAGAGGGAGTGCTACTATAGGGCACTCGCAACTGCCATACGAATGATATATATTTTAATAGCGCTCTATCTGCTCGGAGTTGCTCTGAGACAGTGTGCATAAATATGCGTCCCATGTGATCGATAGGAGGCTATGTCTCAAAACTAATCATGATAGTTCCTCCTCGAGGCCCGAGCAGCAATGTTCTACGGAATTGCTCTACTATGTATCCTCTATTTTGGCGAGAACCAGAACAGGTAGAATTGGGTGACGCACTGAAGGCCGGGTTGTTGTTAATAACAAAGCCCTATAGGAGGCATATAGAATATTCCTCAGCGAAGATCCTACGTCAATATATAGTGTACCGAAGGATCGAGTCTGGGCTGGCTGAAAAGATATTCGGCTGAAATTCCGCAGATCGATGTAACTCAAGTCTATGCCGAGTGTTGGCGTAGCCCCTTTTCTACCAGCAGTCTATGCCTAAAATAGCAGCTCACGAACGGAGCGGCTGAGACTTCTTGGTCGTCTGCAGTTTCTGTAACGCCTTGAGAAGCGCAGTACGACCATTAGTACTATTTAATGGCATCTGATTCGACTATGTAGTCTCTTGGCTTTCAGCTGGCATACGGCTTTCAGCCTGCAGATGAAGTGCAGAAGGGTCAATTCCGCGCAACAACGGTCGATTTGATTGGAGTTCGCGTTGAAGTATGTCTCACTGCACAATTAAAGGGGATATGGCCATGAGCTGTATAAAAGAAAGCATGTAACCCGAATTTCGGCTGGACCGAAGAACTTCAGGCCAATCCTAGCCCCTCCAATCGCTCATATCCAAAATGAAGTCGTCTAGCCTACTCTCGCTGTTGATGACAGCGACCCTTACCCTGGCGCAAAGCTGCAGCACACCGGTATTCCAATCAGCCCATCGATCTAGTCTACTCGCTAACTAGTCTAGTTGGGGTCCGGTACTTGTCAGTCCACGAGCTCTTGCGGAACCTTCTCGGTTCCGGGATACTGTCCAGGGAGCGCAAGCAACCAATGTTGTGTCTCGGTGGGATGCAACACGCCGAATGGTAGTGGGACGTAAGTTGTTATCCCTGGATTAGGAGCTATTGATTTAAACCGAATTTACACTTGGGACCAGATGTAAGGCCGAGCTCGTGGCGAGGGGTAATAACTGACCTTAGTTGCTTAGGTGCAAATCAACCTCTAAGGGCTGCTCTGGTACTTTCTATTCGGGCTACTGTCCAGGTGATAGCTCGATCCGATGCTGCGTGTCTGGCGGCGGCGGAGGGTCGGGAATCGCAACCTTCGACATCAGTGTCGGACAGAGCAGTTCCTTCTGGAGCTGCGCGAGAAACAGCGCCGAGAAGGTCATCATTCGAGGATACCGGCAGGCTTGCGGTAGCGGCGGAGGAGTCGACACTGCGCTGTTAGGGAGCTATAACGCAGCTAGGAGCGCTGGCTTCACTAACATTGACATATACTTCTTTCCTTGTAAGTGCTGACAAAAGGGAAGATTACCTTGGGGAGTTATTGACAATGTTGGCAGGTACCGGCACCCAACCAACCGGTGTCGCTTGCAAGTCTCCCCAAACCCAGGTCTCTGAGATCGAGAGCTATATCTCGAGGAACGGGATGCAAATTGGGAGAATCTGGCTGGACATCGAACCGACTAGCGGCGAGTGCAATGCCTGGAACATCGGATCATCTGCCAACACGGCCTTAGCTAGGCAGTACGCCTCGATCATTAGAGCAAGCTCGTATAACTGGGGCGTATACGCCAACGGAAACCAGTGGAGCGACATGTTTGGCAGTCGATCCGTCGACATCGCGAGCGATCTGCCGCTCTGGGCTGTACAGTTTGACCGCCAACCAGGCGTGAACACGGTGACTACCTTCATGGGCGGATGGACCACGGCCTATGCGAAGCAGTACTGGCTCGGTGAGTGAGACGATGATTCGCAAAGGTTCCTCTGGCTGACTCTCTGCAGACACCACCCTCTGTGGTGGCGGTGTTGATCTCAACTCTTTCCTAGGTTAAGTATCAGGGCCGTCAGATAAGTTTGAGAAGTGATATGGCCATGGCTTGCTTATGATGCTATGTTGGCGAGCGGTGATTATTAGCTAGAACTCGCTGATATGATTGCAGTTTTGTACTTGACATAACATCTCACGTAGAAAAAATTGTTGCGAGGACGACGTGCTTCGAGATTGAAGTCCCTTGGAGCCGGAGCAGTTCGCGTAGATAAATTAGGACCGTAACAAGAACGAAGGGGATTTTAGAGCTCCCGAGATTAGGTGCATCTTACTATACTTGCTCTTTCGTGGTTGTCACGAGCGATTAGGCCTACCTAGATGCTGTCGCAATACGGTCCTTGAGTTCCGCGTTCATCCGAAAGAACCCCTGATTGGCCTGACAAGCATCTCCCGGCCTCGAATGCCTAATTCAGGAGACAGTCTACTGACAGATTCGGTCTAACAGCGGCTAGCCACCTCATCGACAGACCGCTGGCACAATATTAGACTTCAACGGGGATTTCCTGCGGGTAATGAAATCGTAGTCATTAGTAGCCCTGACTATCAATGCTGAACTGGCTTGGTTGATAGGACCGAAACTCCCAGGATGATCTGGCATAGCAGAGTAATGTACAGTAACCTGCGTTCACGTTGGCGAAGCCGCAGTGGCAACTGAATGACTCGACTGTAGACAACTGTATGAAAGAGGGAGTACTGCGTCATTGTGTGTGGCTGGCTGTGCACTGTTATGTTCCGCTGGGGTTAACGGTTTGGGTCCAGCTCAGGAGAAGTGGGCAGAGTAGTGTGGCGCAGCACCCAAGCGGCCTCATATGGAGGCTTCTAGCGTTTTTGTGAGAATAATAAGGAAAGGTGCGGTGCAGTATCATACGTTCATGATACTGCCCCATCAGTCCGAAGCTTTCTCCCGATCTCTACTTAGGCAGGTAATCCACCCATTTCGACCCTTAGGTATCGTTACATACGGCCGCGTTTGAAGAAAATCTGGATGGTATGAACGAACAAAGAATCCCTGAAAGGCGCGACGGTGTATCATACCGTTTTATCCCGTTTTATACCTAATGTGCACCTTTCCGAAAGGCACTGCATCGTAGAAACTCTAAAAGCTTCAACGCCCAGGAAGTCCCAGGGGAGGGTTGTCATGGTCCCATTTCATCACTCGGACCCTACAGAAGATGTCTCTCTGAATCCAAGATTCCCCTCTCCAAAAAAATAAAAATTAACCCACCTGCACTCACTATTGGAGGGACATAAATCGTAGTACTACCCAGCGGATCGGGAAAGTACGTATCACACCCGCCTTTGATCTTTTCCTCTATGAAACCCTTCATTTACAGCCTGTAATCCTGACGCGTCGCATCTTCCTTTTCGCACTCTTTCTATAACCAGTCACCCTGCCTCTTGTTGTTAATTTCCCGTCTTATAAACATACACATCCGTACACAAGTAAAGTGAGAATCAAAGCCCGCCTGCCAGCACTCGCCTTCAGCCATGCCTGGCCCCGCCTCGCCCAATGATGGCCCCACGTTCGCACCACCACAACTCCCTTCGGGATGGATAGCGCAATGGGATGGGAACAGCAAGAAATACTATTTTGTCCAGTTGTCCACTGGCGTATCTCAGTGGGATATCCCAACGCAGGCCGCGCCCGGAGGAACACCAGCACAAGCAACCGAGCACCCGTATGGCGTCCCTGCCCAGCAAGAACTTATCACGCACCCCGACGGCACGCAGACTGTTAAGTATGCTGATGGTCGAATGGAACCGATCCTACCCGAGGAAGCCAGCAGAGCTGTCAATGGGCCGACCGGTGACAGAGGCTTTGGCGTAAGTCAACTACTGCAGACGCACTTCGCTCGGCGGGTGGTGAAGTGAGGTGCTGGATTGCGACGCTGACAGTTTAACCTACCTTAGAGCTTTGCGTCTAATGCCTTACTCGGCCAACTATCGGGAGGCGGCAACAAGCCCCATGGCGGGTCGCATGGCAACAGCAACGGTTCAAATGGCCTCGGAGGTCTGGCAAACCAGTTGATGGGCGGCCTCGGCGGAGGTAGCCATGGCAGTAGCCAGGGCAGCTCGTCCGGTGGACATGGCCCAGGCAATCCTGGCAAACTTGTCGGCCAGCTGGCATCGAGTATCTTCTCTTCAAGCCATAACAAACCCGATCAGGCCCAGAGCTACCATGGCGGGCAATCACACCCGCCCCAACATTCCGGGGGTCTGGCTGGCACGGTGATGGGAGGTGTCGCAAACATGTTCGGCCATGGCCGCCAATCGGTAAGTGCCACTCCGCTAGGAGCATTGGGACACCTGTTGACGCTCCCCAAAGAACCAGAACTATGGCTATTCGAACTCGGGCCAATCTAGTGGCTATAGTGGACAGGCTCCTCCGACATCGTACCAACCGCCGAGTGCGCCGACAGCCGCATACAGCTCTCCTTCGAATCAACACAGTACATCTCCGTACAACCACCCGACAAACCAGCACGGAACTCCATCTTTCCCTCCCCCTCCGGGTCCACAAGGAACACCATCATTTCCTTCCCCGCCGAATCAACCAGCCGTACCATCATACCCCCCTCCTCCCGGCCACCAAGCACGCCACCAGGATCCCTACAGCAGCCCTCCTCCCAGTCAGCAGCATCAAGGGTCTCAGTACGGTGGCGTTCCCCCGCCTCCTCCGGGACAGTCGTTAGGGTACGGGCATAGCCCAGCGCCGCAGGGACATTATCGTATGTGATTCACGTTGAATATCTGGTCATTGTAGTTTAGCAAGATGTCGCTAACATGAGCTAGAATCACAACCTCAATACGGCTCACAACCGTCACACCAGCCGTCGTACGGCGGTCCTCAACAGTACCCACCGCCACCCTCGACGTACAGCCCCTCATACAGCAATGTTCCGCCGCCGCCAGGTCAACACACCTACCCAGGTCCGCCCCCATACGGCAATGGAGGACCTTCGGTTCCTACGGGGCCGCAGCCACATCATAGCCAACATGGTAGCCATCAAGGAGGGTACCCAGAGAACTGGTAGGCGTGAGATGAGCAAGATAAAGCCTCGATCTTGTGCGGTAGTTTTGGGGGGGTTTTTTTTTTTTAAAAAAAACAAGGGTATCATAGATAAGAGGAGTTGTCCTCTACTTGGGCAGCATTTTCTCCCTTGCCCTTTTCTATTACAGGAAGGTGTTCGTATGGAATGTTCTGGCGATACTCAGACGTGACCTTCTGGAGTTGAGCTGGAAACCAATACGAGATACGACATGCGTTATCCCGTGGGATGCAAGACTTTGATTACGATTGACGACGGATGGGACATGCGTGGTTTCTTTGTTTGGCTGTAGATGGCAGCATAATTGATACCAGTCGGAAGCGCTTGCTACTTGATTAATCCTTCTTCTCTCGGTTCGGTTCAGCGGCGATCCCACGGACCCACGACGAAATCCGATGTGCTATAAACCAAGTTATAGTGGCGACTACAATAATGTAGGCAACTGTTGGCACGAGCGACCGCGGCAAGATGTTGAGAATGAAGGGATCTAAGATAATATCCACATAGACGGGTGGCACGTTGGCCATTAAGGTCTTGTTTGTTGTGAAATAATCTGCTGTGGCCAGTACTCGAAGGAAGAGAGCTGATGATTTCCTCTCGGGCCTCACATTAAAATGAGAATCACCCCGGAGTTCGATCGTACCCTCATGATCGTTTGCATCTGGTCGGCGAGACGATGAGTATGCTGATAACTCCGATATCAACTCAGGAGTCTCAAAGACTGTCGACAGTTCGTACGTATCGAGTCTAAACGCCGTCGGTTGCTAGATGGAGTGAGCAGTCGCTCATCCACAGACCTCGTCTAACCTTCCCTACTCACGGTGGCGGCCCAGCATACTCTCACTTCATACCGTTGACCCTCGGTGAGTTCATCGAGAACAAACCAGGCGGCCTTCCCATTCGGATGGGACAAGCTGGGAAATTGTGCTTCTAGGTGCGTCCGTATTTGCCAGTTGTCAGGGGTTAGAGTATGGACTTGTAAGTCGTCCAATGAGGGATGGGCGGAAGGGAGATTAACAGTCGGTGGGCCGAGGAAGATTGTCTTCTCAGTATTTGCGCTCACCCTAGTAGTAGCGGTAAATAAGAGCGCAAAGGAGAGGAGACCAAGCATGATGATGGATCATATATGCATAGACCGCGAATGCGCAAGATGACAATGATACTATCACGACGTGGCTTTCACATGGAAGTCCAGCTTTACATCTCTCACTCGGATAGCGAGGAACCCCATTGATTGAACAACAACACACATCAGTCTGTACTGTGTACACATTACAGACTAAGGGAGAGCTTTAGGGGTTAATTTGACTTGTTGATTATGAATCGCCCCGTAGGCGAGATCCCTGGCAATTGAGGTTTTGCCCAATGAGAGGTTCGGTAGGCGTTCCGGCAGGCCCGGGTGAAGTGGGTTGCTCCCCTGAGATGGTCTGTGCATCTTTGTGCTTGACGGATTCGGCAAGCTCATCTGCTCATATCAACAAATCCACGCCTCGCGCTTGCTGTCATATTGGGTACCTATCTGTGTAAATATGTATACAGTGCCCAGGCTACAGCAAAAGCCCTCTATCCCCTCTTCGACGAAGGCGGATTTGAGCCTGCATTGCTACCTTAGCACAGTTTTAAACACGGTGCGTTCGCCCGCCAGTGCTAGTCCCCCTTGACGCCTTCAAATCAACAAGGCCATTCGAGATTTTCAACCGCATCCACGAACAACCCTTCAACTCTCATCTACCTCCGAATCCCGTACTCAGAGAGGTTGAACTTCAGACCTCCCCGCTAATAATCTTCGTTTGTCTGAATTCTAAGCTATTGCATCGTATTTTTCTTCAAAATGCGTGAGATCATCAGCATTAACGGTATGTGTATATTCCCTCGCCATCACTTCTTCCTACCGCGTATATTCCTTCACCGCATCATTCGAAGACCGCGATGCAAAACCACTCGGCTCTACAACGATCTCAACGGGCTTCCCTACTGACATTTGCGTCTCTCTCTAGTCGGCCAGGCTGGTTGCCAAATCGCCAACGCCTGCTGGGAAGTGAGTTTGATCCAAGACGATAAGCTCGCGTGCACTTGGGATGGGATCGCTTCGCAACGAAATCCATACCCATGGCTCAGTATCACATAAACATCAACTGGCCATGGGGAGTTCGGAATCTGGGACCCGGCTGACAATCCTTTCGTACAGCTTTACTGCCTCGAACATGGCATTCAGGTTTGTCTACACTATGTATTCCCACTGCGAACACCTTATTGACATTTTGTATAGCCTGACGGATATTTGACCGACGAACGGAAGGCCGCTGATCCCGACCACGGTTTCAGTACCTTCTTCTCGGAGACCGGTATGTTACCGTCCACTAATTTGAGGTTAAAGAGACAAGTTCTAACTCGCGAATCTCCAAAGGCCAGGGCAAATACGTCCCCCGATCCATATACGTTGATCTGGAGCCGAATGTTATCGATGAAGTCCGCACCGGTACCTACCGCAACCTCTTCCACCCGGAGCAGATGATCAACGGCAAGGAGGATGCTTCCAACAACTACGCGCGAGGCCATTACACCGTGGGCAAGGAGCTCATCGACACAGTTTTGGACAAGATACGACGTGTCGCCGATAGCTGCGCTGGTCTCCAAGGCTTCTTGGTGTTCCACTCCTTCGGTGGTGGTACTGGCTCTGGCTTCGGTGCCCTGTTGATGGAGCGTCTGTCTGTTGACTACGGAAAGAAGAGCAAGTTGGAGTTCGTCGTCTACCCTGCTCCCCAGACGGCTACCTCTGTCGTCGAGCCCTACAACTCCATCCTGACCACCCACACCACCCTTGAGCACTCCGACTGCTCCTTCATGGTCGACAATGAGGCCATCTACGATATCTGCCGCCGAAACCTCGGCCTCGAGCGCCCCAACTACGAGAACCTGAACCGTTTGATCGCTCAAGGTATGTTATCGAACGTGAACTTCCACTGGGCCTCTGACTAACCCCTTTTAGTTGTCTCCTCTATCACCGCTTCGCTGCGATTCGACGGCTCCCTGAACGTCGACCTGAACGAGTTCCAGACGAACTTGGTGCCTTACCCCCGTATCCACTTCCCTCTTGTCGCTTACTCGCCCATCATCTCGGCGGCTAAGGCGGCCCACGAGGCCAACACGGTCCAGGAGATTACCATGTCCTGCTTCGAGCCCAACAACCAGATGGTCAAGTGCGACCCCCGTCATGGCAAGTACATGGCCACCTGCCTGCTGTACCGTGGCGATGTCGTGCCGAAGGACGCCCACGCCGCTGTCGCCATGCTCAAGACCAAGCGCACGATCCAATTCGTCGACTGGTGCCCGACTGGCTTCAAGCTTGGTATCTGCTTCCAACCCCCTGAGCTGGTGCCCAACGGTGACTTGGCCAAGGTCAACCGTGCTGTGTACGTGCCTTACCCCAACCTCCTGCAGACATATCGATGCTAACTGCTTTGTAGCTGCATGCTTTCCAACACGACCGCGATCGCCGAGGCCTGGTCCGCCCTGTCGACCAAGTTTGACCTCATGTACTCGAAGCGTGCTTTCGTGCACTGGTACGTTGGTGAGGGTATGGAGGAAGGCGAGTTCTCCGAGGCCCGTGAGGACCTGGCTGCCCTTGAGCGCGATTACGAGGAAGTCGCTACCGACTCCCTGGAGGGCGAAGAAGATGCCGGTGCGGAGTATTAGAGAAGGAGTGCGGTGCACCTTTGAGCATGTCTTTAGATGGAAGCTCGATGTGCCACAGCCCTCTGGTTGCCCACGTCGGAATCTGGCCACGTATAAGAATCGGCTGTGCAGACAGTTGGTTAGGGAGTTGTGGTTTATGCTTTAAGATCCGGAAAGGCCTTGATTTTATTTGTGAGACTAGCACAATGGACGCCGAGCAAGGGGCCTTCGTATTTCGGCAGCAGAACAGACAAGCCCAGCAGGCAGATTAGCATCATACACCCCTGTAAATCCGCTTTATTACCTTTTAATGTAATTTTCCTGTCCTACGACAACTGCATCTGCCATTCTCATGACCCGAGACACTGTGATATAGGCCGCAGGACTCGTGGCCCGGCCAATGAAAGGTCTGCATCATCACTCTGCTCCAGGTTAGGCCACCACGAGGTCTGCATTTTGACAGGCGGGTTTGCTCGTCGAGCCTGGGTCGAAGCTGCATGCAGGTCGAATTCGGGCGACACGTTTGGTCCATAATGTCCAATCATGGGTATTGCACGCGTATGCCACACTTATCTGGACTAGATGATAGGAGGGAGTATACGTAGTAGGAGAATAAATTCCCTACAACTACAACCAAGCGATTGCGACGTGGGGAACAGTATACCTGCCTGCCTGCATGAAGACGTGCCTAAATGCATATGCCTCCCTCAAGGGATAAAGCGTCTCCCTAAAGGATTGTATAAGCCGTATACCGACACGGGTAGGCATCGGAGTACGCGGGAGTAGATTACGTATACCCCATGTGATCAAGGAGACATGAGCCTTTGTGGACTGTCAGAAGATCGCCCTCTTTGTACTATGGCATACTATGCAAAGAGCTGATGTTAGAACGACAGGAAAGATACATATGCACATATTCGGAGTGTTCGTCAATGACCTATCCCGGGCTGCAGCTCGGTAGGCCGGCAGCACGGGGTAAGGTATGCCTAGTGGGTCTGGATGCTACCTGAGAATCCTGGGAATCCATGTGCTTCGTCCGCAGAGCACCAGAGCCAGTTTAGGCTACGTAGGCTGCTTGGCCCTAGCTTTCTGGTGGGGCCCCTGTTTAGTTACGTATTACTGCTTGCTTGCTGCTAATACCTAAACGATGCTGCACTATTCTGGTAAGGGGAGGGGGGGATTATTACAGTATTAGTTAGGCCTAGTCTAATGAGCTCCAGCCTCCTGCGGAAGAGCGAGCGATGTTGGGGATAAACACTTGACTGAGTTTCAAAGCCACTTCGTTTCGAAGCAGGCCCTTTACTATTATTCAACGTATCTCGGGACCAAGGAAAGCCATACGGCTGGTTGATCACCGCCAGTCAAACTTCTTCAGACCTGCTCGTCTCACAGATGTTCTCAAGTTGACCAATTTTGTCTTTCCGTTGTCTTTAATTGTTTTTGCCCGTCATCAAGCGGCCCGGCCTTTCTGCCCCCCAAGAACCACTTCCCTCTCCACCTTTCCAACTTACTACTGACTGTCCCGTCGCCGAGCTCTGTATTGGGTCGAAGTCTGGTAAGCTCGGCTGTGAAACACCATGTCAGCCGAAGCGAACATCGACGGTGGTGAGTCTAATTATACTAACGACGTGCACAACAACATGGGGTGGTGAACGATGGCTTCTGACATCTTGGCCTGCAGCTGCGTCGAACCTCAACCTTACCCCCGAAGAGAAGCGAGCTTATGGTCAGCTATTCCGACAAGCCGATACCGATAATGTCGGGGTCGTCACAGGCGAGGTGGCTGTCAAGTTCTTCGAGAAGACGAAGCTAGACTCGCGCGTCCTCGGGGAGATCTGGCAGATCGCCGACAAGGAGAACCGCGGCTTCCTGACTCCCTCCGGCTTCGGTATCGTTCTCCGACTCATCGGCCACGCACAAGCAGGACGCGAGCCCCTTCCCGACCTAGCTTACCAGCCCGGCCCCTTACCGCGCTTCGAGGGAGTGACCCTGAATCTCGCCGGCAACCCACCACCGCCGCCGCCGCCGCCGCCGCCGCCAGCAGCGCCCACCTCACCCCCGCCGCTGCAGGCACAAGCCACTGGGGGTCCCATCAGAATACCCGCCTTGACCCCAGAGAAGGTTACGCAGTATGCCGGCCTATTCGAGAGGCAGCCCTTGCAGAACGGCAACATGCTACCCGGCGACCAAGCCAAGAACATCTTCGAGAAGTCGGGTCTGCCCAACGAGGTCCTGGGACGAATCTGGCAGCTTGCCGATACCGAACAGAGGGGCGCCCTCGTCCAGACCGAGTTCGTCATCGCCATGCACCTGCTTACTTCGATGAAGTCCGGTAGTCTGAGGGCTCTGCCCAGTATCCTCCCCGCCGCCTTGTATGAGGCCGCTACGAGGCGTGCAGGGGCGGCACCCAGGCAGAGTCCACAGGCTACGGGCGCGGGCCTGTCCGCCATACCACGACAGTTGAGCGGCTCGGCGCCAATCCGACAGAGCAGCCCCTTAGGACGACCACCGCTGGGCCCGCAAGCTACTGGTGTTGCCCCCCAGCCCCCAGGCCTCCCTCCGCAGAGCACAGGAATAGCCCCGCAGACAACGGGCGGTGACTGGCTGATCACACCGGCCGATAAGGCGAGGTTCGATCAATTCTTCGCCGATCTAGATAAGATGAATAGAGGTTTTATCACCGGCGAAGAAGCCGTCCCCTTCCTGAGCCAATCGAGCTTGCCCGAGGACACCCTGGCTCAGATCTGGGATCTCGCGGATATCACCTCCGAAGGTAGACTCAATAGAGATACCTTCGCAGTCGCCATGTATCTCATTCGCCAGCAGCGGAGCAGAAGAGACATTCCTCTGCCGACGACGTTGCCGCCGAACCTTATCCCTCCTTCCTTCAGGAGCCAAGTACGCTCTCCGCTAGGCCCGTCGCCGTTCGATGCCCCTGCTCCCGCATCTGCTCCCGCACCTGTTCCCGTACCCGCTGCTGTCCCTGCCCCCATAGCGGCTCAACCGCAGCCGCAACCGAAGTCCGCACTTGATGACCTCTTCGGACTGGATGCCTCGCCGAGCCCTTCTGCTCCTGCTCAAGTACCTCTGTCGACGGGAGGACCGGCTGCCAAGGATCCTTTCGCTGGCGGTGCGCCGGGATCTCCCGTGCAGCGGTCGCCCAGTGCCAATACTTTCAAGCCGTTTGTGCCATCTTCGTCGTTTGGAAAATCGTTGACTACTCATGATACCGGGGGCTCGGCGGGCTCGGCTCCAAGGCCGTCGACAATGGACGATCTCCTCGCCGACAACGACCCCGAGGCGAGCAAGAAGATCACGAACGAATCCACCGAGTTGGCCAACCTGTCCAACCAGGTCAGTTCGCTCTCGAAGCAAATGCAACAAGTGCAAGGGCAACGTAGTACCACCCAGAGAGAGCTCAACCAGGCCACCGAGCAGAAGAAGAACTTTGAGCAAAGATTGGCACAGCTGCGCAGTCTCTACGAGAAGGAAGCCCAGGAAGTTCGGGCTCTGGAGGAACAGCTTAGGGCTGTGCGCGAGGAGACCAGGGCACTCACCGGTGAGATGGTAACGATCGATGGGAGCTATCAAGACGTATCGAATCAGCACCGGCAGCTCTCGGAAACCCTACGGGCGGATCAACAAGAGAACGCCAACCTTAAACAACGCATCAGCGCGGTAAACGCGGAGATCGCGCAACTGAAGCCCCAGATCGAGAAACTAAAGTCGGATGCTCGCCAACAGAAGGGCCTGGTGGCTATTAACAAGAAGCAACTCTCGACAATCGAGGGCGAGCGTGACAAACTGAAGGCTGAGGCTGAAGACCTCGCCAAGAGTAACGAGGAGCTCTCGCGCCAAGCTAACACTGGTTCACCGGTATCTGGGTCTGCTCAGGTGGCGAGCCCAGCACTATCAAGCTCGAGCGCGAACAACCCCTTCTTTAGGCGCACCGGCAGTGCCGATATTATGGGTGCCTTCGCTTCGCCTCCTCCTGCCAAGCCGTATGGTGAGAAAACTTTCGACGATATCTTCGGTAGCTTCACTGGCGCCCCTTCTGCTACGCCGCCCCCCGTGACATCATTCAAGCAGCAGAATACCGGAAACTCTTCAGCTAGCGTTGGGTCCTATGGCAGTCCCTCGGCCTCAACGCATACTACCAACCGTAAGGCTACATTAACCCCCGATCCGCCAGCGCCGCCAGAGCCGCGGCAGCTCAACTCTAGCTTTCTACCATTCGATGAGACCGCCGAGTCTCTGTCCTCTTCTCGACAGGTCTCGCCTCCTGTCAGTCGGGCTGGTGACGCGACGGCGTCTCCTAATCCTCCTCCAGCTCATCTTGAGCCGACAGCTACTGGCCACAGCGTAGCCTCGGCGCCCGATGCCAACAAGAGGTCCCCCTCAAACGAGACGCAGGAACGGCGACCGGTTACAAGCAATGGTGCCGTTCCCGGTGCGTTTCCTGACGACCCCTCGGCGGATGCTAAGCCAACAACATCCTTTGCTAGTAACAGAGACAGCGACCCGTTTGCAGGCATGAAGGATTCGGGCAACGCGAAGGTCGATTTCGATTCGGCGTTTGCCAGCTTCGCCAACTCTTCCAACCAGCCTCAGGATCAATCAAGGAAGAACTCGGGTAACGCGTTCGGTAACTTCCACTCAGAGTTCCCTCCCATTTCAGAGCTGGAGCGGGATGATGACGAATCTGAAACGGCAAGCGAGGGGAACCGATTCGATGACGACTTTGCCCCGGCTTCACCTCCCGAGAACAAGGTCGAAACAAAGGACACTCCGAAGGCTCCCTCTTCTCCGGCTACCACGAAGAGCACTGCCGTATCCGACGCTACCGCCGCAGAAGACGCCACCAAGCAGTCACAACAATCAAAGTATGGCTTCATATTCCCGGACGCGTTCACTCCAGCAATCTCCCGTCAGAGTACTAACTTAGGTAAAAGTGATTTGTCAGCGTTCCCAGAGCCGCCGAAAACATCTCCCTCGTTCCCAAAGACAGAAGACTCCTTCGCATCGGCACCGGGCACAGCGAATAACATCGCGCCCGCTAACAAGAAGGGTGCGTTCGACGACTTGGACGACGAATTCGAAGGCCTGGAGGACGCTAAGGAGGGTTCGGCTGACGACGAATTTGCCAACATCTCGAGGTCGAACCTCGATGACTTCAACCCGGTCTTTGACAGCAGCCCGCCTCCAAGCCAGCCCAAGAGCGAATCCACCAACGCCTCCAACACATTCGGCATCGACAGTAGCTACGACTTTGGCACCGTCTCTTCGACACCGGCTACGGGTGGTGCTAATCAGCCCCTCACAACCAACAATACGAATTCCAACCCCGGGGCCAACAAGGGACCAACGGCACCAGAGAATCAGGATTGGGATGCGATTTTCGCCAGCATGGACACTCCTAGAGACGCGGGTAGCCCCTCCAAGAACGCAGATGAGGGCCAAGGTTCAGCTCAAAGGCCGAATGTCCCGGGAAGAGCATTGACGGAAGAGGGTACGCATGATGACCCATTCGTCAAGGACCTGACCAACATGGGTTACTCGCGGGCGGATTCTATACGCGCGCTGGAGAAGTATGATTATAACCTTGAGCGGGTATGCATGATTGATCACCAGTACACCTACCGCCAATGCGACGGCTAACTTAGTATAGGCCGCGAATTTCCTTGCGAACCAATCTTAAGCACCAGCCTTTTGATTTCAACGTTATATTACTAAATGAGAACATGAACCAACCCGTACCCCATCATTTGGTACGACAGATACCTTGAGTGTGTTGCTTAGGCGGCGAGATCGATCGATCCTTTTATCTTTGTTTTTCTTATTACTTTCTCGTTAAGTGACACAGACACATCGGTGCTTTTGCGCGAGGAGTCATAAGGGGGCGCGGGAGGAGGAGGTGTGGAAGAGAGGAGAGGAGAGGCGCGGAACGACTAATGTATAGCTCTGTATGTAATTCCTGTCGTTAAATACAACACACCGAAACTCCTTGTCAAGCTATCTATCGTATTCCCCTGGGCGCTCCGCATAAACAACCAACCCCCAAACGAAAAAGTAAAGAAAAATACTTCGTATCCATCCTACCACCTAGGTGCGAGTGTGCATGTTCGCGTATCGCAAGGACTCAGGGGAGCGTGGTGCGGGTGGTGCGGGTGGTGCCCTTCCCGGATGATGATTGATATAGTTAATGTTACACCGTCGATGACCAGCTACACGACAATGATGTGCCCGTGAAATTAAGCGATTGCGCGCGCTTGCCGGCACCGGTAGCTGTTGCAATGGATGGACTGCTTGCAAAGAGAGGGGGGGCGGCCTCGACTCAGAAGCAGGGGCGCACACAGCTCTGATTATATACACGGCGAAGCACTTGAGACGAAGATACGATCGATCCGGGCTTTGCAAGCCATTCAGTCGTTCTATCAACGAACCACTGGCTGCCCGATGGCTGGATGCGTGAATCAGCATCTGGCGATGGACGTAATAGGTGAGATACCGTCGCATATTCATATCGCGCGGAGATGATGAATCGAGTGGGTCCGGTTCAATTCGCGAAAGCGAGGAAGGGCCATAGATAGATGAGCTGATAGGGGCGGACGGGGAGGGTTTCCCTGATACGGCCCGTTGCTGGGCGGCGCATTCAGCCTTCCTCTTGCTACAGGTGCGCGGTCTCACGAGATCCTACGGGCGGGGATTTTTTTTCTTCTCCATATCTACGCGATCGCGCTTCTTTCAGCGCCGACGGCACATATCTCGCTCGCGGTCAAGGGGGAGGGAACCAGACCAGCAGGAGGCTCCGGCAAATCCGGCAGTTGGTTACCACGCCAAAACGCCGTCGCCTCCTGTCGGCCGACGGACTTCGCCTCCCCGCCCAGTCTCTTGTGCGCCCTGTGGCCGTGGCGCCGTGTTCCGTAGGCAGTATTTAATGCGCTTGGCTTGTCTAATCAGTCCGAACGAGTCTTTAAGAGGAGCATGGCGCCGTCGCTTCAGTTTGCTTCGGGTCGGATATCTGTTTGGGTCTTTGGCCCGCTCTCCCTTTCAATTTGCTTCTTCGTAAAATGTGTGAAGCGTATTAAGACTGGAGCCCTTGGACTGTCGGGTACGTAATGGGTGGGCCCTAGAGGTAGCGGCCTCGCCGCCTTAAGGGGAGATTGAGTGTGAGGCTCCAGAATAACTTGATGGACTCCCCATCCCGAGCCTGTTGGAGAGAGCGGGAATTGCTTTTCCCGGACTGCTCTCCGTTTTCGCGGGATGGGGACCATGACTGTGCGCGGTCTCGTACTCAACAGGCGAATTACTAGCTGCCTAGATATTCATCGTGTGGAAAGGCTTGTCTCCCTATTGTATCCTCTATAGACCCTAGCGCTATCACTACCACATTTGCAGATTTGCCCACTCGGTCCTTGCCAGGAGGTAACGTGGATACTCCCTCCGGTCCCTAGCGATCCACCAGCGAGGGCTTTCCGTGTCTGTGTAAGGGGCTTCGCCTCCGGAGAGTTACGGAAATGGCAGGCATTAAGGGCCATTTGTTCACTACTATACTACGAACTACCTTCTAGGCTGCTCCTTCTACCTTTCACTCTATATTTCACCGTTTTCCCCGACAGCCCAACACACCCCCGGGCACGTTCGCGTCGTAAGAGCTATCGAGTCTTGGAACGCCCCTGTTCCTAGCTCATCTTTTGAAGGTCAGCGGCATAAAGAGCCGAACATGGCGCTCTACTTGGGTAGTATCCCCTATAAGCTCGTAGATGGGTTCCCTGGAAATGGTTCCACTCTATGGGTTCGCGTTTAGAACGTGATCATGGTCAAGACAGCAGAAATCTTGTTTTCCATTTTGTGGCATGCTTGTTGATATACTAGGAAGTCCTGATAAGAAAGTAGCAGAGATGTCCTTCTAGCATTACACTGTTTCCGGTAGTAGACGTATTACTATAGGTTTCTAGGTATACGTTTATTAAATCCATACGGTCAATGAAGCTACCGGTATATTTCAGATATGATAATAGAAGTGGTTCCGAGTCTTAATGCACAAAGGCGGAAGATGTGGAAGGGCTGAGACTGTAGGATGAAGAAAGGGGGAAAGGGGTAGGTGAGGCTATGACAGATAGAAAGGAGGAAAAGGGAAATAAAGGGCTCTTTGTCAAGTCTTAAATAGGCATCCACTGGCCATGAAACATCGTATAGCCGGTGAAACTACCAGAAGAGCAACCACATGGCAAGAGCTCCTCAAGGACTAAAAAGTGTCCTTTCAGTATCTCAAGGACATCTGAGTTCACTATATTGAATTCAAGGCAACTTAGAACCAGGTTTTTCTTGCCGGCACGGCTATTGCTTGCTGGGTGTTGACGCGTACCGCGACTGCCCAGAGTTTCTCAACCGATGAGGTGATAAATCCTTTAGAGCCTCGTTGATTTTAAAGTGAGCATGGACCGTATAGAGTTTGATGACAGAAAGCCCGGCATACGGAGTTTCGCCGATAGAGAGCGTGAGCCTTTGCAGGGTTTCGATGATGATCACAACTGCTTTGGGATATGTCTTTGCGGAAGGACAGTCCATGGCTAAGGAAGGCCCCTGCCTGCTTCGTGACCACATTCTGACATCGGAGTAGTTAAGCGGACCGTAGTATAATAATTGGGGTCATTTACCGGTGATCTCCTTGACGGCGCTGTTTTCAATATCAATTATAACATTCTCCCCCCTGACAGTGATATATATACGGGAGTTAAGGTAGGTTGACTAGCTAGTTAAGGGGGGCGGTGATGCGGTGAAGATTGCGTTGATAAATTTATATATGAATGTGAACACCCCTTTACGTATTATTCACGTCAGGGCCTTATTGTATTGAGGTTGACCCTTTGTAATATTTCTGTGCCTGAGGTGTCCCGTCCCCCCCCCCTGTACCGGGTTATCTCTTGACCCAATGTTATCCCGCAGACCAGTATGCCTCAGACAACTGTGTAATTACTAGGCGGCGTTCACTCAACACCCTGTAATGCCATGGGCACTGTTTATTGTTTTGACTTGGTCTCGCCTTATACCCCCTTTCCAGGATTGACAATATTTCACCCATTGGTAGGGGTGTTTCTCGTGCGACTTGAATATCCTCGGGGTCTGCAGACGCGTCTTGAATTTTTTAGGTTGTTCCGTAACTTGGATTTACCAGTGTTACTCTCGCGTCTTGGATCCCATTTGGTTGCCCCCGCGACTTGAGCATCTTCAGGTTGGTCCCGCAACTTGAATCCTTGTGTTGGCTCCATATCTTGGTTTTACCACGAATGATCCCACAACTGAGTTCCTTAGGCTATTCCCACGATTTGGATCCTATTGAATTACCCCGTTACTTTACTTAGGTTGTTCCGCAACTCGAATTCCCAGGCTGCCCCCATGGCCTCAACTTCGAGGTAGATCACGTCGACGTTCACCCACCTTGGTTGTACTCACCACGTCTTCTTTCTGCTTATGCCTAGTTGCCGGAACTCGAATCCTCAGGTTGCCTCCGTGGTCTGGGGCTCCAGGTAGATCACGTCGAAGTTCATCCATCTGGTTGCACCCGCACGTCGCCTTATCTCGCGCAGCTTGAATCCTCAGATTGCCCCCGTGGTTTAGAACCCCAGGTAGGTTGTGTCGACATTCATTCATCCGGTTACACTCGCCCCGTTGTCTCTCTGCTGATATCCAGCAGCTTGTCCCCTTCAGCCCAACGACGCGGTCTTTAGCATCTCTGAGCACATGATTCCCTTTACCACCACCACGCCCCCACGACTTGCCATATTTCGGTTATTCCCGCAACCCAAATCCTCGAGCCGCCTCCATAACTTGGTCTTTCCAGGTAGCCTCACGCCGACTTCGATTTTGTCCGGTTGCGCTCGCCACGTTGGTTTCTGCTTATACCTAGTTATTGCCACAACTCGAATCCCCAAGTTACCGCCGTATTTAGGCTCTCCGGGTAATCCCGGTCGACGTTCCATCTTAACCGGTTGCGCTCGCCACGTTATTTTCTACTTTTACCTAGCAGCTTGTCCTCTTACAGCCTACTAACTAGGTCTTCAGTATCTTACCACGTGATACCCTTCACTATCACCACGCCACAACATGCCGGGCCATCTACAAGGATACTCGAGGTCGAGGCAATCATACTCCGAAGTGCTTCGGTCTCCGTCCACTTCACCCACCAAAGCCGCGGCCGGTACGCACATCAACGCTCAACCGACACAGGATTCATCATATCCTGAGTCGCTTGGGGGTTGCTCGCCTTTGACCACCAATACTATGAGCAATTTCAGCACACACTTGGCATCAAAGCCATCCTACTCCGTTATTGCAGGGAACTCGCCCTCGTCGAAAGGGGGTGCTTCCTTTGCCTCCGGGCAGCGTATCACCTTCAAGGTACCTAGGCTCTCGACGTCTTCCACATCAAGCACACCCCAAAGCCCCATTAACATGATGAAGAAAACCAGTTCTGTTCAGGCAGTATCTCAAAAGCAATTCATCGAGACCCCGTCAGCAAAGATATATCCTATTCTCGAATGGCCTACTAAGGTGCCTAAGCAGCTTAACTACGACTGGGACCCTAGCCATCTCGCCGCCGCCGCGGCAAGGTATGCGGCGGAGAAGGAGCTGAATGCGCGCCAAAATCTACCAGTGGCTACTGGAAACGGGCTCTGTGACACTTTTGATTATTATCTAGAAAAGCAGGCCGCAATGAGAAGAGCCAAGGAAGCCGAGGAGAAGTCCAGGTCATCTACCAGAGATGGATTCAGCGGGCTTCGTGCAGCTGTCGAGGCTGCAGCCCGTGCGGGTGCTGCTAAGTACGGCTCGGGCAGATCGCCTGCCAAGGCTGTCGACTCTCGGGTTGCTGACTTTCTCGCGGGCAAGCCAATCAAGCCGGCTACGGTCGACAAGAAGATGTCCGGGTCAGACCGGACGGCGAAGACAAGATATGTCTCCAAGCCAAGCATTCCATTCGACCATTCTTATTCGGATTGTTCATCTTGGCTGACCGATTATGACCAAGTCCCTGAAGATGAACTTGGTAGACCCAAGCTACCGCCGACCTCTGAACGCTGGGTTCGCCTGCAGTGCAAACGTAAAGATGCAACTAACCCCGACGATCCCGAATCTGGCCCCAAGTCTGGCAGCGAGGGTGGCTCGGTGGATACAGCGGCGCACGCTAGCACAGATGGCCATAAAACATCACCTTCGTGGTTCGATTTCGGGCTTCGCGGTTTGGTTGCGTCCTCCGACAGTAATGGCTACGGTGACGGCGACTATACCGATCCTACCGACCTGGAGTCCCAACGTAGCAGCCGCAGGTCCCGGAACCCAGCCCATCCCCATTATGGCGCAGATGTGAACTCCTCGAGACAGCCTTTGCGACCCAATGAGAATGCGAGCTGGACCAATTCCAAGACATGGATGAGCGATGAAGAGAAGGAGCGCGTGCACTTCAACAAGATCAAGGTGAGCATGCAGCGCTGCAGCCTCGACAAGTCTCCGTTCGCGCCTCGCACCTTCGAGGAGTACGTGTTACACAGGCGAGAGTGCTCACTGTGCCAGCGACAGCTCCTTCTCGACAAGCTTAAATGGACGGAGATGAGTGCCGAGGCGATGCGCCAGTTCGTACGAGACGGCGGAAACCTCGAATACCTGCCACCTAAAGTCGAGTTGCCGAAGGAGCTCGAATTCATCTCCGCCAGCGATGGACTCACCCCTGTTACTTCGCGCCCCTCCATCTGGACGAGCAGATGTCTCGACCGGGCCAAGATCGACTGGCCCACGTACCTCGAGTACAAGGCTGGCGGCGACGAACGAGCCAAACGCGGATACGATCGCTGCCTGCCGCCGCCTCGCTTCCGATGTCTGGCAGAGGAATACGAGCACCTGTCTTTCGGCCCAGACCCGCTTCCAATGTCCGGTCCCGGGGTACCTAGAGATAAGAGAAAGGTCGCCGGTCTGGCCACGACGCCGGCATATGACAGCTTGACCAGGGCGGAGGCGGCCGGCATTTTCGCTCCGGCGATCGGGATTCCTCTGAAAGAGGTCAACGGGCTTACCGCGGCGTTCATCCTCGACACCGAGCCCGCCGACGATGGTGATGAATAAGGGCGGTTCATTTACACCGAACGCTTGAGCAGCAAGACCAGTCCTCGCGCTTTCCGATGCCTCTCATGTTGCCTTGTTCTGTTTTACCATTGCCCCAGGCGGCCTTCGTTTGTTTTCCCCGATTCTCATTTTCATGCTCGTACAGAGCCACCAAGAATCTCCACGACAGGATTCCCTGCATGCTCGGGAAACGTCTCACGCTTGCCGGTCATCTGACATCGCTGGTTACCTCGGGGTGGCTGGCTCATGGTGACGTTGTACCAAAAGAGGCCGTACGTTATCTAAATGGCTATAGCAGCAGACGCCCAATCTCTTTCTCCTTGTCATCTGCGTACCTAGCCAGTCCATTTGGATTGGGGATGATACAAGTCATAAGGGGACTCCGTCGAGTTGTTGCAGAGCAGCCTCCTGTCCAGGCGACCCGGCTAGCCAGTATCTCAACGGAGGCCTTCGGAGAGAAGACCATTTGAATTTTGCGGTTGGATTTGCGTATCTTGACGAAATTTGCCCTGGGTCGTACCTTTCTGATATTAGACTCCACTGGGCTAATGATCAGTACAGAAAACCTAGGAGCAAAGCAGCAATTCGGTTGGGTGACTGGGATGCCATAATTTCATGGTCCAACGCATCTATCATCCTGGTATTTCCCTTTTGCCCGTGCATACCGATCTACCGCATCCATTCGTAGTGGGCGAAAAGGGGAGATGGAAGTTCCGGAAGATACCGAAATGTTTGTGGTATAAGGGGGGCTTTGAGTTACTGCTCCCCTTGCACTGGCACGGGAAGGATAATTGATAGGGACTTTACATAGGCTGTCTGTCCGCCTTTCGGACCAGGTACAGCAACGAAATGCCTTCACACTGACTTATCTTGTGTGGTGACATCCAGTAATACGTTCTCAGGTGACGAATCGAGAATAACCGGACATCGTGGTCTTAAGTATAATGGTGTGTCCAGCGTACCCAAGGAATGGGGGAGATAGCCCACATCGAAGCACCATAACAAAACAGTGGGCTGACTGCTTCCCTGCTTGATAGAGTATTGACGGAAGTTAGAGGCACGTTCTTATCGGCCAGGTACGATTAGATAGATAGCTGGTCCCACTCCTCATATCCACGTTAAGCCCTAGGTACGTACCATCTCGGAAAAACCGGCCGCCCACATTGCACCCACATCCACTTAATTCACACAAATTGTTGGACTTACTACCAACTTTTTTCGTGTGAACATCTCGGCTTCAGCATCCCGCCATTCAACACCGACGAATTCCCTTTGCGCGAGTGCATCCGGTGACCGCCTCAAACATCAGGTATGTGCCATGCGAAATAAGCAATTGCCTCTTGAAGCCTGGTTTCCTTGATACCGCATCCCTTAGGGGTGGCGGGCTTGCGAAGGCGCTTGAAGAGTTCCCCCTCCCCAATCTCCTGGGACTGGCCATTCCTGGCCACTACGCAATTGTAACTTGACTTGCAAATTCAAGCTGACGAGAACGTCCTTTTCCAGCAGCAATGGGTATCTCACGCGACTCCCGCCACAAGCGCTCCGCCTCTGGTGCCAAGCGAGCCTACTACCGTACGTCCTGAATATATCCCGCCGTGTCAAGTCCTTTCGAGACGAAGACACCAATCGAAAGCCCGTATGCATCTTTCATGATCATACGTTCTGACCTCCTCACCAGGGAAGAAGCGCGCTTTCGAGGCCGGCCGACAGGAGGCCAACACGAGAATCGGCCCCAAGCGAATCCACACCGTCCGCACCCGTGGCGGCAACCATAAGTACCGTGCCCTGCGCCTCGACTCGGGTAACTTCGCCTGGGCCTCCGAGGGCTGCACCCGCAAGACCCGTGTCATCGTCGTCGCCTACCACCCTTCCAACAACGAACTGGTCCGAACCAACACCCTGACCAAGTCGGCCGTCGTGCAGATCGATGCTGCCCCCTTCCGTCAGTGGTACGAGGCCCACTACGGCCAGCCCCTGGGCCGAAGACGCCAGCAGAAGAAGGAGGAGGAGCCCGTCAAGAAGAGCAACGCCGTCCAGAAGAAGCAGGCTGCCCGGTTCGCCGCCCAAGGCAAGGTCGAGCCCGCGCTGGAGAAGCAGTTCGAGGCTGGTCGTCTGTATGCCGTCATTGCCAGCCGGCCCGGCCAGAGCGGCCGTGCCGACGGCTACATCCTGGAGGGTGAGGAGCTGGCCTTCTACCAGCGTAAGCTCCACAAGTAGACGGCTCGTGGTGGCGGAGGAGGAGGAGGAGGAGCGTTGGCGTCGTTGCACTACTACTTGCACTGGAATCGGTGTTCACGGAATTCGGCATGGGAATGGCTCAACTTTTATGAGGATCGGATCAATAAAAGACGAACAAAAGAGCTCCTGAGTGCATCGACTCTCGTGGCGCTCGACGTCGTGACATAGTAAAAATTCCCAAGGCCAGAAAGTGCCAAGTCCCATCTACGCATGCGGCTCTCGGTGATGATGTTCTATTGTATGCATGGTCCGATTGTTGGGTATCTCTCTACTGCTACCCTACCTAGTTGACGTTGGCCGCCCCTCTACCGGCTATCCTTCATTCTTGTCCAAATCGCGGTTAGGTAGTTAGAAATGACGCGTATGTTGTGGTAGCATGCAAGCTCCCACAGCGTGACGCCTTCTCATCATATATCTATTTAGTTCTCCTAACGAAAACTTGAGTCGCCGTTACCCGTCATCAGTTCCCGAGGGGTTCCGATCCGGCAGCCAGCTTAGACCTAGGGAGGAGGGTTCTCGGCTACGAACAGGGGGGGGGGGGGGGGGGGG
>QJNS01000342.1:0-67439 GCA_004154925.1 Monosporascus cannonballus | reverse complement strand
GCTCTTCCGATCCCTCTTGTTGCCCCTCTTGTTGCCCCTCTTGTTGCCCCTCTTGTTGCCGCCCCTGTTGCCGCCCCTGCTGCCGCCCCTGCTGCCGCCCCTGCTGCCGCTCCTGCTGCCGCCCTTGCTGCCGCCCTTGCTGCCGCTCTTGCAAACGCATTTGAAGGTCCGCTGATATTGTTCAGATACCCCTTGCGTAACTAGCATACGGAGCACTGTCCGGAGTCTAGGTAATTGCTAATCTGGACTAGGGGGTTGTTTTCGGTGAAATTAGCTTATACAGATTAGTTCAATCTTTCTCTGCCTGCTTGCACGCAATGTATCCAATCTGGTATTCACGGCAGTACCAATCGATCTTGAACTGGCATCCACGCCAACATAGGGGATTTAGGATTACATCTCATCGCTCTTATCATAAACCCTCTAGCAGGGCTCAGGAGCATGTCCGTGGTTATCTGTTGGCAACTGAGGTCGCCGTAGCCGCGAAACATGGTTCATGCAGCTAGCTATGTCCTGTCACCTTGGCTCATGTAGAATAGTTCGGCCCTGGACCTGGGGATATAGACGTACCCTTCACGAAACTTCAACTGAGCTTTACTGAGGCATAAGTCGGAGAAGCACGGCGAGACTCATATGCTATCCACGTCACCGCAGTCATCGAGAGTGCTTATGCAACCGCCGGCCACATTGGCTCATGCAGGACATTCCAGCCCTTCATCAAAGACGTCTCGTTGGTTGGTTTTCAACTGACCTTCATATCGGTCAACATAGGGGAACGAAAATCATCTGTTCGGATGCATCCCTTAGATCGAAGTGCATTATGATCGTATCTAAACCATGTTGGTATTTCCGGAAGCGGTATGCCCTGGGCTGACCCTAGCAGGGGTCGTGAGCACGTCCGTGGTGGTATTTTGGCATCCGTCATCAAGGACTCTTAAGGACGCCATGTCTAGATTTCAAGTGGAAACTCACCCCTTATAGCATGGGCGCTTGCGCTGCAATAACAAGTATAAGAATCCTCTCCGTGGTCAACCTTCAGAATATCTTGCTCTCTTAGACACCAGATTCCCAGCAGCAGTATCCGAAGTTGACGCATATCAACCATTCCCAAGAACCTCGTCTGTGTTATTGCAGTTGTACAACCCCAGTTCCGCCTAAAACACAATTCTGTCTAAAGTGCATCAACGGGGGCCAACGCACGTCACTTCTTACGAATTATTTCTAGCTATCGGCTCATCCACCCAACATGTCAAGCAAGTTGGACCTATAAGTCGGGTGTCCGCTTTTAAACTAACAATATGACAGGTACCCAATTTGACGATAACCGGTCTGAGCCGCCGCCTTCTTCTGACACCTCGCCAGATGGAAATAATACTGGGAACGAGCAGGTCGATGAGCAGCCTAACGGGACCGGTGCTGACTCGTCTGAGGACCATGAGAAGGCGGGCTCAATGGAAGATGTCATTGGAGAGGGTTCAGGGAGCGGGACAATCCATTGAACGCAGCTACAGTGAGCGAGCTATACGCCTCGGATGAGCATATAATCGAGATAGTCTGGCTGTCATATTCGTCAAGTCGTTCATTAAACTGAAGTTTCCCATAATAGCGGGTTTCTCCAACGCATCCATTGCGATCAGAGCTGAATCATACTTATCATTAAGCAGTCTTTTAGCCTTACCAGCATTCACATAAACTTAATGTTAACTTGCGTCCTACGATCCACCGAAAGCATTACTCACCGAACGCATTACTCTTGTCCTAGCATTTACAAAATGGCCCATGTAATAGAGCAACATTATAGCTAAGTGGTCGAATTGAATTGAGAAAAGTGGAGATTTATCGGCACGGCTAGTCATTCTTCCGGTAACTTTCTCCAAAGTCCCCTTACCCAGGATGTGCGCCACAGCCGGAGATACGTCAAAACCTTGATCTGCAGAAACATGTAATATGCTCGAGGCTCTGTAGCAAAGAGGATACAAGCTCGGAGAATCCAATTTCCTCTACGGGATTTTCCTCTCCGATTCGCCAGAGCATGGTACCAATAAGCGCATGCCACATCCCGTGGATTTAGTTACATTCTCCGCCACCCAGTTTGAATTGCGCCCCTTCATCCGAGATCTATCTTCCTCCTTCTAAACGAGAAATACCATATGATGCATATCGCCAAACGCATCCCTATATCTTCGAAGCTCGAGAATGAGATTAAAGCTGCCGCCGGATTGCCAATCAGCGAGGATAATCTCGAAAAAGTCGATCTAGGCGAGGGAATTGACGCCTTTCGGCTTAAAACGGACCCTTCACAGAAATATCGGGGATTAGTCGACCAGATCGTCAGTGAGATTGTAAGTTATGACGCATTTTTAATAGAGCGCAGCTAACTGACAAGACACCCGAACTTAAACAGCAAGCTGGCAACCCCGACGCTGAGTTCCTTTACAGGTGGCGGGTTGTTCAGCTACGATACGGACGTCTGGCATCGGAGGATCAAGACATCCTTATTGTACCTCTTTTAAAACTCGATCTAGGATCATGGTCACGCAACCAATCCGAAGAGATTGTGTTTTACACGGAGGACAAGTCTAAAATTGATATAGTTAAATGGCAAGCCCGGCCAGTTGATCAGCCGCTTGAAATGTACCTACTTGAGAAGGGAACTGTGATAGGGGTGCGGACGCCCCATATATGGTTCATCTCAATTTCCTTTGTCCCAATATTATCCCGGGATGGTAGGGCTGGGTAATCTTAGGATGACATTCCACAAATAGTCAAGAGCTGGTTCTACCATCAGTCCCTGTGCTTATGAGACTGTCGAAACCGCCAGTCAAGCCATCGAAATCGACCCAGTCCATCCACTCCTCCCGGAGCTGCGGTGACGGATGAACATTAAAGCCGGTGCTGACTGCTTGAGCTGCCTCCACTAGCATGGCTATCGCATCCGGACTGTGTTGATCGTTTCCCTCGCGACGGGTTGATGTGGCGTCCTGTTGTTGCTCTTCATAGTGAGGCGACGCCATAGTCGTCCCATTTGGTAGGCGAGGATGCTGATGGGAAGGTGTCGCCCCATCGTAGCGTTTTCGTTTTCTTGGGACCTTATTTCCTATGCTACTGTTCTCTTCCCTCCGGGTCATGATAAGATACATGTGGTCGTCGCCTTTTGCTTGGCACACGTTCCATATAGGATGAGGAGGAGGCATCAGCTGCAAGGCCAATGTAAATGGCATCTCCATAAATGCTCCAGTTACAGCGCCTGGGCGAAGAACTGAGAGACTATTGAGCCCTAGATCGTGGCATAATGCCTCGTGGCTTCAAGGACGTCAGATGATCAACTTACCCTTCAGGATGGGGATACGTACTCTTCATTTAAGATCCAGCTGAGGAATCGGACGGGACTGAATACAGAGATATCATTAGGAACTTTGATATCACTGCCCAAGACGCCTTGTACGACACCTTCGACTATCCCTCCTGCCTCAGGCTTCCCAGCTTTATTCCATCTGAAGTTGGTTACTTGATATTGTCAGAGTAGACCCGGCTAAGGTAGGAAGTCATCGCTTACCAGCGAAAGAGGAGTAAACCACCAACGCGAAGGCCCCAATTCTTGTAGCAAGTGAATTCACGATCGCATTCACCCGAGAAACCGCTCTTTCCTGCCATACCTTAGAGGCAGAGTATTCGCAAGTATATCTTTTCCGTTGAATGATTCGAATACATCGAATGATAAAATCCCACTTCCAGTCAACACTTCGGGCACAGGTTTGATCCTTTAGCCGCAATCCTGAAAGCACCTCACATACTTCGTCTAGGTATTCTTTGCTGACTCCCTTGTGCTTTGCTCGGATTCTCTCCAGGTCCTCAGCTCTTGTACCAGAGGAGCCACCGCACTGGCTGACAAGTTTGGCACTGCCGCTGGTGAACTTGTCTAGTGCTGCTGCGATAATTGCTCGCTCCTCGGTATTTTCTGCCAATGCCGTGGTCGCTGCGGGCTCGATCTCGGTATTATCTGCCAGTGTCGGAGTGGTCGCTGCGGGCTCGATCTCAGTGGGCTGCCGGCCATAGTTACGTACGAAAGATCGTACGGTTTTTTCGCGTCGGTGCTTGCAATTCGGCCATGATTCGGTGAAGGGACGTTTTCGTTTATGACTAAATTCGTAAGCTTCTTCTAAGGAGACCCAACCAAACTTTGACTACTCACCCGACATTGATCCACTCGCCACTTACAAAGTGCTTCTTGCAAAGCCTGTTCCTGCATACGTCTGCTAGGTCAATTGGAGCCTCAGGGCAGCAGGGTAATGATGACGAGCGACATATAATGAACTCTTTCTTCTCAGCCTCCGGTAATGGGATTCTTTTCCATTCAACTATGACGGCCTCCCAGTGAGCCTTCGAAGGCACAACAAAGTAAATACGCTGATAAGCAAGTAAATCAATGTTCGGAACTTGTTCATAGGGAATGTGAACAAAAGGCGAGGCCATCTTTCTGCGTGTCTACCCATTCAGACCCCCTTTGCAGATTATGGACTTGGGTTGCTCCCTCTTCTCGAATCCCTGCTAACTTTCTACGCAGAAAGTTAGCAGGGGGTTGGAAGCGTATTCCCACTTAGGCACGCCAAGACCCTAGTTAACATCTAAGCGATCCTTTATCGTCATTGCTTTTATCATGCTAACTGGGTTAATGACCCGAAAGGTCTATCTAGATGGCATGGATTCCTGACAGCTACGGATCAAGATCCCTAACTCATGTCTGGGAGACGCCACGACCCAGCCCTTAAAAGGCCTAGATCACCAGCCTTTGTGTATATATGTCTGCTGGCTGAACCTTCGTGAGGTGTAACCTGAAAGTGCACCTTCTTGTAGGACGCCCTGTTCTGGTTGCCTTGTTGTCGCTCTTTTTGTCTTGTATGTTACAATTTGCCCTGGTTCCTATCTTCACTTCCTGATTTCGCCTTGTCACACCATGTCTGTACAGAATGTCACCCACGTCTAATGGACAAGCAACTGCAGTCCTTATTGGTGCCTTAATTAGCGTCTTGACTGGTATCGCCTCGGCTGTGCTAGCTCTACGTCGAAAGTGGCAGACACACTCGTTCTTTCCCTGTGACAAGACCTTAGCATTTTGGATCTTTCGAATGGCCTCCGGTATTGCCGCTTTTGTCCTTGCCGCTCTTGGGCAAGCTGAAGTAAAACACCTAAGTATCGACGTCTCCACCTGGTCCACCTGCGCTACCTACATGGCTATAGCATCCAATCAACTCGGCGATGTAAGTGTACCACTGCATTTTCCGTAGCCTAGCTAATACTTGGGAAAGTTGTTGTTCCAATTAGAACTTTTCGGTCCGAGTGGAGAAATTCAATTTATCCTTTATTCCTCAGCCGTTCTCGGCGTGGCACTTTTCATCCTTGGCAAAGTCCCTTGGGTTCCTGCCTCTCCCGCATGGAACGTAGAAGCATCTGCCGTTCATCGGTTATCGCTTGCCTTAGCATGGTGGCTGTTTAGCTTGAGGACAACTGCAACACCAAGCGATCGCGATAAATATGTCCGCTGGGCGGGTTGGCACAGCTTTAGCGTCCTGGTTTCTCACCTCGGGCTGCTGGAGTTGTATGAGGAGGCGCATATGGATAGTTCACTTGTACGTTACCCTTTTACCACTAACAAAGATCTGAACTAAAATGATAGTTCTGGTTGTTTCATTCTGCCTTGATGGAGTATTCCCCGGCTGTTCCATCGGTATACAAATGGGTCATGTTCATCCCGAAGCCTCGTCCGGCGATCCAGGCCAATAATTCAAATAGCGCTCAGTCGCTGGTCAACCTGGGTGGGATGCTGCGCGAGCCGGGTCATAAACCTAGTATCCAATCGATAGGCTACGCACAGAGTACTATGCAGGGCGGTTTAGGACACGGCTGATCTATGAGAGAGGCTTGCAGTACTTTCACACTACGCGGACCGCACATGTAAATAGGCAATACGTTGGGGCGGTAAAATAGTTCGCATACTGTGCAAGGCTCTGCACATAAAGCTTTCTTTTAAGAAGACGTTGCCAACATCTTTTATTTCTTGGCTTCTTTCCATAACCGTGTCATAATCAGAATACCACCATGTTTCAACCCACAGTAGTTTGTGATCCCCAATACCGGGTCGTCTTTAAAACACCCTCGGCAGATCCAGTTTACCAAGTTACCGAACGAATCTTTAAGATCTATTCTGATGACGAACTGGCTCAACAGAAACAGCTAAGGAGGCCCCTCGCTGTGATCTTAAATCGAGCTATGGAGGACATACATATCTCCGTTATGGTGCAGCTTACAATTACATCTATTGCAACGAAAAAATCTTTCCTTCCCCAGAAAAAGCGACAACTGTTTCGTCTATTATCACGGTGGTACAAAGAATGTTCCATCGTTTCGCACTTCTGCCTGAATAAACAGCGGTATTTCCTAGGAACCTTCTTTCAGTGGCTTCTTCCAGTCAGCCTCGGGTTACAAGGGCCGCCTCGCGATCCAACTAGCCCGACCAAGACCGAAAAGCAATTTAGTCATAGCTCCGCACATTCCCTGAACGGTATTAGAGCCCATTTTCGCTACGGCCAGCACTTGACTTATCAAGCGTACAGGTCCTCCATCCCCAGCGTTGGAACGGAGATCCGCAGTCCAGCCACCCTTTCTCTCGTCCCTCTCTCGCCTCCGTCGCAATGGCCTTCCCAGTACCGACCATTTCTCAGAACCCTACGATTTCACAGAATCTGCCTGATACTTCTACAATTCACAGCCAGGGTGACGATACCAAGAAACCCTGGCTTCGAGAATCCAAGGGCGGCGAGGAACTCTGTTATCAGAATGATATGGACACGGATGCTCATATTCAAGCGAAGAGGGACCCGTATAATGACTACTGTCAACGCGCCGCCAGGGGGATTTTGGACCGAAGCAGCAGTGGACTCGACCAGTACTATCGTCGCCACCAATACTATCCTGTTACGGAGCTCGTCGTCGAAATGGCAAGCTTTCTCCGCGATTTGGAGACGGACTACAAAGACATCAACGTCGCTTTTATACAGGACCTGATACTCCTTAGCTGCGTGCTTGAGACCGAATCCACTGAATCTCTCCAACACGTAAATACGACAATCTTGGATGTCTGGCTACAGCGTTTCGAATGGTCCCTACTAAATCCCTATGACCACCTTCGGGAGAACCGAGAATCAGGGTTGCTGCAGCTTGCCCTTTTCCGTCGCCTACTTTGCGCATCTGGAGGAAAAGCTGCCAAGTGGATGGAGATACATATATTGAAGAGCACACCAAGTCGAAACCTCGAATTACTCGGCGGGGCCATCGGCGTCAGAGGACGTTACGCCTCGGCAAAGACCGATGTAGAGAGGATCTTAAGGATGCTCGCCGGTCATCCCCTGTTCAGGAGTAAAGACGTCTCGAAGGAAGCCCTCGAGACGCGTTTCCAGGTATTGCAGCGACACGTTCCGATTACATATCCAGACATAGTAAGTCGTACTGGGGTTACTACAGATTCGCAACTAACTGTTCGTAGGGCCTGCTCCCCTCCGTCCTAGTCGACATAACCTACGAACGCATACGGGCGTTTCAACTGTACGAGCAGAGGATCTACCGCACGTTCCCATCACTTCGGACAAAAGAGAACAGGAAATGGATGTTTCTCCTCTGGATCCCACCCACCAGCGCCCCGGGTCCTTTCGTCGAATTCGTACGAACTGATGCGGGCTTCCGACACTTCTTCCAACGGGCGATCGACCAGATCCTGGAAGGGCAAGAGCATGGCCAACTCGTGCTCTGTCTGCTGATAATGTTGCGCTATCAAGAACTAGTCTCTCCGGCCCAGGAGCAGAACCAGGCTTCCCCTCATCTTTGCGTGCTGGAAGACTTCTGCGAGTTATTGTGGAATACCAGGATCCCCGATATTCGAGAGACCGTTGGGTGCATGGTCCATTCAATATTGCGTGTGTCCGTCGCGAAAAAGAGATACGACCTGGAAAGTTTCATCGGGAACGCCGTGGACGTGGGGGCCTACCCCAACGGCGCAGACACAAACATAGACGTGTTCTGGAGCTGTTACCTAGAGAAGGACATCGACGCCGCAATCCGAGCGACAATCGGCAAGGGTGGCGCAGAGTGCAGCTATAAAGGGCGACCTATCCCTCGGTTTATGCGCGGGGAATGGGAATACACTTTTAAGACAGATGTCGACCGCATGATTCGTAAGCGAACGCTACGTACCTGTTTACAGTATGATTGCGGTGAGGTCAAGATCGTGCCTTTCAATTCGATGCTTGCTTTCGCTAAATTGGTTGGTTGCCAAGCACTACTGAAAGAGGCCCAGACCCATATGCCAGCCGACGACGGGTTTCGTTTTGCGCCTACGACGCGCAAAATACTACATAGTCTCTTCGTCCCGGAATGGTCATTCGACTTACAAGACTTGTCTGAGAAATTAGCGCGGTGGGCGCCTAGGAAACTTCACTCTGCCGAGCTCCTCGAACTAGCCGAGGAATATGGTGTACGCCAGATCCTGGATTGGGAAAGTGATGTTTCGAAGTGGCCAGGGAAGCAGCCAGGATTTATGATTGGGAAACTCGAGAAGAGGGCCGTTATCTTTCATATTACCGAGCGCGACTGGGTCTATGAATGCACTATCCAGCAGATGGAATATCTGGACCGAGAACAGCTTGTTCAAAGGATGCATCGTACGCCTCCTGTGCGGAAGGATTATCCGTGGAGGCGTTCGAACCGCTTAAAGCCTTATGGGTAGGAGTTAAGATGTTAATGGGTACATTGTTCTGCCAAATCCGGTGGGGGAAAACGTGGGGGCCCACATGGGGGGACGCTATGTCTACTTTCCTTGGATTTCTCCAGATGATCTCCCGTTAGCCTGAGTAGCCTTGAACAGCCCGAGAAACTGCAATGTAAAGGCGCGACATGGGGCCATCACCCCTGTTGGATTATGCGTTATACTAGTGTGGGTGTGGTCAGGGGTCAGCCACATGGCTGATCCGAAAGGATCTCGCTTACGGGTGCACTGGAATAATGCATGAACCCATACACTTCCCCTTTTGGAAAGCCCAAGGTCAGAAAATCATTTCATTCGCCACTCTTAACATTAACGTTAATTAGGTATAGTTCCCCTCCTAACACGCATCTTTTCGGAATATCTTAGGGCTCCTACCGTAAGAGCTTCTCCGAGTACATAATGGGAAGCGCGCACTGGCATCGCATTAGGACACCTCGGTCTTCACCATGCCTCGATAAACTCCTCAGTGAAGAATATCGCCATACAATACCGAACCCAAGACCTCCAGACGACACTGAAAACGTATGGCGTACTACCACGAATACCCGACGTCATCCGCCCCATGGCGGGCACCTGCAAACCATCCTACCTTCGTCCTCAACCAGCCCAATGGGACACCGAGAGCCCAGCGTTCGAGGGTGAAGGCCTGCCAACGCTGCAGGGAGGCCAAATACAAGTGTGACGGACAGGACCATTGTTCGCGCTGCTTGAAGAGAGGTTATGACTGCATCAGAGTCGGTACGAAGGGAGTTACAGACACCGACGATACGAAGGGGGCTACGGACACAGCGGATGAGCTAACGGAGCGTATGGAACAACAACTCGAACAACAGCTCGGAAGACTAGAGGCTGTAGAACAACAGCTCAAGCAACAGTCCGAAAGACTAGAGGCTGTGGAACAACAGCTCGGAAGATTAGCGGTTATGGAACAACAGCTTCGAGGATTTGCCTTTTCGTTGGTCAATACAAACTCATTTTATTAGCAGCCGTCCGCCAGTAAGTTAGTCCCGCCAAGCGCACTAATATACGAACACTTACTTACATTACTGGCTCTGCCAGCATACCGTTTGGGTTAAGATAATAGCTCAGTCTCAAAGCCCGTTCATTATCGGAGAGTCATAACGGAAACCAGCTTTGGTCCGTATGTTTGTTTGAGGGAAGGGGGAGGGGGGAGGTCGGGGCGGGGATACGGCCTTGTAAAACTAGTTCATGGTAATTTCTTTCCTTGCTACCGCATATAAATACAAGATATGCGCCTTTGATCTGAGTTTAGCCGCATATCTAGGCGTGTGCCGCTTAAGAAACGTATCCATTATTACGCAGCCATGCATCTGGGGTAGGCTGCTTCGCACTAAAAGCCATCTTGACAGTTGTCGAATAGGAGTTCCTTTTTGTACGTCGCTTATGCCCGCTACCGGATAAACCCATGATTTCAATCCGGTAAGCTTTGCATACAGAGGAGCACGGTCCTCATCGAGTTATCCTCTATACATTTTAGCTCTTCCGGGGTACATAAATAGGTGGCCCGCATTCCGACTCGGTCAGCCAAATACCTTTCTCGACCTGTGAACTTCTCCATCAAACCTAGAACCGATCAGCCAGCTGCTGAAGGTGTGCTTGCCAGAGGTCCGTTATAGTATGTCCCTTTAGCCACGCTTCATTACCTATTTACTAAGGCCCCGACGTTAGATGAGTCGCACTGATAAGGAGCCCCCTTTAAGAGAGGTCACGGTGAATGTTGGCCTCTGCCTGTACGTATTAATTTCACCTTCCCGAACATACCCGTTAACTTTCGTTCTTAGTGCCTACTCTGCATGTGGTTGGACTGGTCCACCGGGAGGTGGTCTATTGTTAGCCTCGCAAGTTTCGAACAACCCGAGAAACGATATCCCTGGTGTAATGCCACGACGAGGTTGGGCCGTCTTTATTGTCGTATCATGCATTGTGCTAGTGTTGGTGTGCCTTATTTTTCTTTGGGACGTGGCGGGTGTGGCTTGAATGTACATATGTACTTACTCCACGTGGGGTGTGTTCTGGCGGTTAGTCTACCTGGGTAGCCCCTCCAAGGGCCCTGCGACAAACCAGGGTTCTGCATACGTACCAAAATGCGCTTGATGTGTGTTTGTGACAATGGGGAAACCCTCGACATCATATCTGCAATCGACCAGAGGCCTTATGAAACCCGAAGCCTTCTGAACGATGCATTATTCTATTGCCAGACCGTACTTTCGGACACTATAAGCTTTTTCCACGCTGAACATGCACTTCGAACTGCACTTACGTCCTTTAAGGGCAGCCAAGATCGATATGTCAAAAGCTACGTGCTTTCTCGGACCCTTGATTCTCGCGTTCAGAACACCCCGAGAGCAGGGCTGATACAGTCATCCTATCAGTTCGGCGGACCTCTTGCATTAATTGGAGTATTTTATGCTACATTCGATGCGCACCGTAACTCGTATGCGCGAGAAACGTTGGACCACCTCCTGAACCACTCCACAATGGAATCGCGCCGTGAACTTTTTAAAAGAGCAGATACGTTCCCGTTTAGCGATTCAGTTGGTGACTGGTACAGGCGCATAGTTAATAAGTACGGACAAGACTCGCAAAGGTTGGCCTACATTCTGCATTGCTTCGGCAATGCACAAATCCCGAATGCCCTAATTGTCCGGTGTCGAACACCGTCCATGACCTGGAATAGCGACGGGGAAATTGTTGGGACCCTTGCGCAAATAAACGACCTAGTCCAAAACGAGTCAAGATACGATAGCGCTATACGCGGCCTTGAAACAATTGGTCTTGTTAAGCCTACGGCCAGTGCCCTTAGGGCGAATCAGCGCCTATGTGGCGTTGTTTTCGACCGATCTGAGGCATGTAGGTGGGAGATCGAAGCTGCTATGATGGTCTGTCATGCTTTCCCGAAGAGCCGCTTTATCCAGCCTGTGGAGTAAGTAGTATTGCAAGCCCTCATACTATTCGGGATTATACTAAGAAAACTAGTTATGCAGATTGTTGCGAGATGCTCCTTCCACACCTTGGCCACGTCCTTTCCTTTTTCGTACGGCCGCAGGTGATCAACCATTTCGCACAGACCCCCACGCACCTTGTTGAGACTTGCTTGTCATCATCTTATTTCCATGACTTGTCGTGGAAAGAAAAGGCCATATCTGTAGCCGAGCAAGTCCTTCAAGGCTCCAACCATGATTCCCAGGAATATACCCTTCTTCGAAGCAGGATTACCGTAAGAAAAGCACAACTCCTCCGCTTATACAGGTACGAAAAGGTCGATATAAATGCCGATACCCTCTTATTACCAGGGGATCGTTATTCGAGTACATTGTTAACTGAGATCGCAATCCTGAAATCTCAGGGCTTTGTCGACAGTGGTAATCTTACCGCCGCCCTTGAAAGCCTACCGGTACTTTCTGTCGATGGTCATTCAACCCTTGAAAATATTACAAATAACGATCTCGAACTAATGCGCGGTCGCATCTACCGTTTTGCTGGTCAGTTCTCGGAGGCTTACAAGATTCTGAGTAAGCTGCCGCCCAACAGCAAGGTAGTGTCGCATCTAAGTGCTGTAATATGCGAGCTTGGGGAGTACGACCGTGCTATCGGGAGGCTGGATGGCCAATTGCAAGTAACATCCAGACCGCGGTCAACGATGCGCCTCCGGCTTGCCTTAGCCGATGCCTATCTATGCAAATGTATGCATGCTGCTAAACTCGGCCAAATGGACGAGTTGTCCGCATCTCGTGCAAGGGATATCTATCTCGAGCTCCGTACGAATTTGCGACCGACCACTTTCATCGATGGCTTGCAGAATTTCTCTATCCATGCAGGAATTGCAGTTTTGCACCATCTTGAAGGACGGCCGGCGGCTAAAGAAATGTGGCAGGAAGCGTTACATGCATCGAAAGCCTGTCATCTTAAGCCAGGATACACCGATGTGATTGTCTATTATTCCCTGAGCATCCTTGCAGGAAAATACGGCGAGGTGGACGAAAGCGAGTTTTTCAGACGGAAAGCGGATGCTCTTTCAAGAAAGACTGGTCGGCAATACCACTTTACTGCGCTAGGATCCTTGTGGCCCGACATTTTGGGAAACGAAGCTGACGCCTATGGTCTCCCGCGGATTGCCTTTGAGTAAATCGCGCGGTGGCCTAATCTCCTGTTGGGAGAATAACTTGTGTTGGATCGAGACGTGTCTGCTTCAGAAGGAGACGGTTTGTTGTAATAGGCACACCCGGAAGAGTTCCCCGATGCCGAGTTCAGTTAGGAATAAGGGACCATTGGTTGCCTGTTAGTAACAGGGGTTTTCCCCGTCTGCACCTAGTCCCGATACCACGTCGGCCGTCTTCATGCAGGCTGGGGCCCGAGTGGAGTGATAAGCTCACCGCGAACAGGGGATGGCTAGGCTCTGGCCCCATTTGATCGGTCTGACTCAAATTTTGCAGGCTTTATTAAGCTCAGGGAGGGCATACAGTACCTCGTACGTTAGCATGCATTGACGTTTAACACCCATCCAGGGAAGGATTCTGGGCTTCCTGGCCTACCACACCAGCGCGGATCTATTCCGAACGTAGACCCAAGTCGACGCCAGGCACGATCGAGAAGTTTTCTTTAGGAAAAGCCCCAGCCGTGGATACCGGCTATCCGTAAAGCCTGAACGCCTTCAACCTTGTGCGTCCCAATATCTCCTCCTCGACCGTGCCAATTGACCTTTGCTCTTTGCGTGTACTGTGCAAATCCCTGGACTTGTCCATGGTGAATACCTGTGCCGGCAACAACCGTGGACGTCAACGAGCTAGGACTCCAACCCCTCCGTGCTGATGCCCAAGACATGCCATGCCAGGTGGCGTACCTGTGCCCAAATTAGTCATTGCTTAGGGAGATGTCATTGTGACCAATGTCCTCGCGTCCCGAAACGTGGCGAACACATTAGGTAACTCCAACGGCCGGGGGTGCCCACACCTTAATGATACGATAATCTCTATTTGCCCAGGGTTTTGGATGCCACGATGAACGTTTCCTAGGATCATAATATCCAAGTAAAGGTGGCCTGTTAGCATAAATAGGAGTCTGCGACCTCATTCTTCTCAACATTATTTCTCACCTTCATTCTTTATGATAACATCACAGCCCTTCAACCCAAAGCTTATTATATTTGTCGAACAATCCGTGTCATAATGGACGCCGTCGTTACATACATTCGGGATGCCTTTCGGAATGTTATAACGGGCATCGCAAATGCGCCAGAGATAATTCCCGTCTCCATAATCGAGGATGTTTGTGCGTAAAACATGTTTTAAAACATTTATTTCTTACAGAAATATGCTAATACTAAATATGGTAGACCGGCGTTTTGGGAACCGCGAGAAGTATGAGGCGTTCATGAACGCAGGGATCCCAGATCAGGAGACTGTGGATCGTCTTTGTGGGAAGGGGAAGAATCCTGAGGATTATCGAAAAAATCCTTAGTGGAAGTTTTGAGACTTAAGGCGGTAGATGCTCCCGGATATAAAACTCCAGTCTGTTTAATTCCACACGTCATGGCACCCGGGGCTTCGTGAGGGGCCCTAAACGTTAGACTAGTTAATTGTCTTCATTTCTCAATTCAGTTGGGGACATTGCGAATAATAATGAGGTGCATCTACCGGGAGCCTCCATGGGCTCACGCTGGGTCAATGGGTTCCGCTTCCGCCTTATGCACCGGATATGGGGTGACGACATGTTAAATTCGTCAGTTATCGATTACTTAGCACCATGACGGCTCGGTTATTTTTCGTGATCGTCCTGGGTGGATAGACACTTGCATGTATGTACCGTTAGTTAGCTGCGGGCTAGGCTCAGCGACAGCTAGTTAAGCCGGGTTCCTTTCGATTGTCATAGTTGGAACTAAGGGTGCGGCAGCAACCGCGCTCCGAAACAGACACACAGGCCCGGAGAGGAAGCCCGAGAATCTATCGGCGCGTTCCATGATGCGCATAAGATTCCGCCCGCAGTCGAAATCACCTTTTTCGTACGTGGCCTCTTAAAACATATGAAGGTACCGCCTGCTGCTCGACCAGCGGCCAAGGACTACCTGATTAGGTCCAGCCAATATGTTTCGGTGGGCCAATCCATGCATTCAGACCTATCCGCATGAAACTGCAGGCAGCATTCGCTCCATCTGCAGGTACTCGGCATGGCAACCACAAGCCGGAAATGGTCAGACCCCATCAACAACCAATAGGCTTCTTCCCCGTTCTGAGTAAGGGTTTAGCCCGGACGGTGGCGTGGGCATGCCAGGTCTGTTCGATGTCGATTGCTCTGCAGCATAGCCTGGCTAAGCCTGATTTTAGCCTTCAGGCCGCAGTCAGGGGCCAGTCACCGGGGCGCGTCAAGAGGCATCAGGAGGCGGGGCTTCGAACCAACGTGTTGCAGGAAGGCCGTGCATTGTACACGAAGCTTTTTATTCTCGGGGGAACCGTACATACGGTTGCCTCATTTTTCTGTTCTAGTGACGGTTTTATCCTCATGCATGCCCATCAGTCAATGCCAGGTAGTCCGGTCGAAGTAACTACCGACGGGCGAACATGAGCCATTCGCGTTTCAATCCAAGGCTACTCGCAAAACTTAATAACACTGCCGCCGGCCTAGGCCAACAGAGGGAAGTCTCCATCCACATCAGGTCTTATTACGCCTTGCCAGGCAGGCTGAAGGTAGTTCGCGCCCAATCTCAACTTTTATTTAAAAGAAAACCGTTAGGATTATAAGGCTCTGCCGGTCCCTTCAATTCACTTTGTTTCTGGACAGGTCCATACGTTATGCGACTCGACAATTACGGCCTGGAGAGCCAACATTTCAGACACATGATTTAAGATGCCTCAAGAAATCTCGATACCTACCTGCGGCGAGGAATCCGGTAACACCGATGACCGATTTAAACCACATCTGCAATCCCCCTACCCAGATATGCTAGTGGAAAAGGATGTTACCACGCTTACCCAACAAATGAGGGAAAGCGCCTTAGCTATGTCAAGTCCTAGGTAAGCTTGTTTGGTAATTCTATCTCCATGCCGAAAGACAGCTGACCGTAGCTAAAGCGAATTACAAAGGAACTCATCAACTCGGCCTAACTGTTCTGAAACAGCGCCTTCGGTAGCTGCTAAACTCGACCAAGATGGTTCACCGCCTAGAGATACTTCGGGGCTCTCCCCAAATAATGGACGGATATCACCAGGGCCACGGCCTAGGAGCTCTAGTCCACTCAGGCTTTCGCAAGCCAGGCAGGACTTCAGAAGGTCATTGCAAGTGGGAAAACCCTGGAACCCGGAAGATGCCGATGGTGACGCTGTGAAACTGATCAAACAACCCCAAACACGCCCCATTAACAACGACCAGCTCGAGGCCGAGGTAAAGGGGATTTACTCGGGCATCGTCTTGCTGGAATCTAAATGCATCGAAGTTGATGAGGCTCAATCGTCACGAAACGATGCCAAATTAAACAACGAACAATGGCAGGCTTTAACACAGCTTCACAGAGCTCTCTTGCATGAGCACCACGATTTTTTTCTCGCGTCCCAGCACCCTTCTGCAAGCCCTGCCCTGCGAAGATTGGCTTCTAAGTATTCTATGCCGGCTAGGATGTGGAGACATGGGATTCATTCCTTTCTCGAGTTGCTTCGCCACCGACTACCGGCTTCGTTAGAGCATATGCTTACTTTCATTTATCTGGCGTATTCTATGATGGCATTGTTATACGAAACTGTCCCTGCCTTCGAAGATACCTGGATCGAGTGCCTGGGAGACCTAGGGAGATACAGGTACGTTTATTCGTGCCGGTCATGCCTTGCCAGCTAACTAATGGAAACAGAATGGCCATAGAAGACGATGATATTCATGAAAGAGAGGCGTGGAATGCGGTATCGCGATCTTGGTATTCAAAAGCATCTGATAAGGCCCCTACTGTCGGACGCCTTTACCATCACCTCGCCATTCTGGCGCGGCCGAATGCTCTTCGACAGCTGTTTTACTATGTCAAGTCTCTTTGTGTCCCCATCCCCTTTGGCTCGGCTCGGCAGTCGATTATGACATTGTTTGACCCTATCCTAAAAGCCACTCAGCCCTCTCGTCTTGCCACGATCGATGCGGCATTTGTCAAGGCTCACGGTATTCTCTTCAGCGGCAGCTTGTCAGAACAGTTCATCCCGGCCATGGAGGAGTTCCTGGGCAAGCTGGACAGCCATATCGACCGTACGACCAGAAGATGGGTGGAATCTGGGTAAATATTATCGTTCACACCTTAAGTTTAATCCCGATTAACTTCGCAACAGATACTACATCGGCATTTCAAACTGCTGCGCACTCCTATCATACGGGGAAGTCGACAATGGGATTATGAGGGCGATCAACCCTCGGAAACCGGAAGAGCCTTCCGAGATGGCTGTAACAGCCACTGCTGCCTCCGAGGGCGATGCTGAGAAGTCGTTCGCATCGGCAGCGCGTCTCTCAAGAGGCACGTGTAACATAGTCTTCCGTCGAACAACGGATCCTAACGTCCTACCATTCATGCATGTAACCATGACTTTCATATACCACCTGGCGCGGTTTCCCGACGCTATTGCACTCATCGAAGACGACTTCCCTTGGGAGTTGTCGTGTGCTATGCTCAACTCACTGCTGCTGTCATATCGAGAATATGGCCGGATCCTCAGTGATAAGTTCCCCAGGCAGCACGAGGAACCGGCTCCTCGGCCATTGCCAGAGGACTTCGCCATGAAGGGCTTACCCTGGGTAGAAGGGTACTTCCCCAACGACTGGTTCTCAAACGAAAAGATCGATTATGACGAGAAATATTTCGAGGCCGAATCGATGACAGGCGATAGGAAGGAAAGAATCCTATGGCTTGGGTGCCGCATTGCTGAGCATGGCAAATGGCTCTTATACGATGAGGAGCTCCACCGATTCGGGGTCGTATTGAAGTATTAAGGAAAAGCAATGATGTCAAGGTTAGGGTCCTCTGCTAGCGGGGATATCTCATTTAGAGCCCAGGGCCCGGGACCAGCAAACTAACTAAACGCGCTACAGGCGCGGACATAATGGCTAGGTAGTCCATCCAGCAAGCAATATTATCATCTGCAGTAAAGTGGCTCCAAGCGAGGTATTGGGGACTCGTATATTCGGCGTTTGGGTGCCGGTAGCCCGACAGCGGCAAGATGGACACGTTGTAACGGGACGTTTTCATCTGAATCTCCAATGTAAAGCCGATATCGTAATTTCTGGAGTTGGCCAACGCGTCTGGCTACTTCTCAAAGGGTGTATGTGTCAGGAACACCCATTAGTGGAACAAAACATTGACGCTCCAACATGACCAAACGCACATGAATGTCGTGCATTTTTAATGATGTTCTATTCGGGCAGTTGTATCCGTGCTGCTGTTTAAGGCTCGAGAGGTCTGCAAGCGCATGGTAGACATAGTCGGGCGGAGTTCCAGGCTCAGAAGGACGCCCTAGGTCCTTGGGCCTGACCAATAACATTGCCGTACGGGGCTCTTACTTGCCGTTTACGGTAATACGCCAGCTGGTACATCCAGGCGCTACTTTAGCCCCGCACGCACCGTCTGCCCACGCAAGCTAAAGTTGCTGTTCGGAGCCGGGACACCAATACATTATGACGATCTGGAACCAAAATAAAGAGGGTATATGGCTTCCGCCTCCACTTCCCGAGAAGGTAACCTCTTCCTAACCGATTCGGCCCACCGTTTGGAATGTCATCAAAAAGCGGAGCCGCTAATACTCACAAAAGGCTAGCTCGGGAGGCAACGAGGCTACCTTACCGGGAACCATACAGAGCGCTTCACATCCATCAGGGTCAACATGGCAAAGGCAACTGCTGTGCGAGAATTTTAAAAGGTCCAAATCCCCTGTCTTATCCGGCATTAAAACGAAAGTTAACCCCTTGCTTTTTTTAAAAAAAAAACAAAGTACAAGACGTTCCGGCGGGGCGCGATAGCCCAGTATCATAGTGATATATAATGGATAAAAGAAAGTACAATTGAACTTTATCTGATGATCTATAGTTTGGTATTAACGGACATATCCCGAACGTAATCTAATGGAGGCTTAGCGATGCTTCCGAACGCGTAGGCCAGTCGCGGGGGCCTCGACCCGAGGTTGGCGGTCCGCTCGAAGGTTCTAAACGTAGTGGCGGCAGCGTGGAGGGCGGTACGGCCGAGGGAGTTCTTTATTGCGAGAGTGGGATAGTGTACACCGCCGCTGCCGAATGACCCGGCTGCAGAATTACCGTAGTAGTTACGTAAGCCGGCCTAGGGCTGCTTTTCCTCGGACGGGGGCTCGGCGGGCCCTGGTAAGCGAAGTCGTTAATCCCGGGGGGCCTGGGAAACGATATTGCGTAACCTGTTCCGGTCGGCCCTTATCTTTTCCAGCTCAGCTTCCAAGTTGCGGTTTTGCCTTTCCAATTTGCGGTTTTGGTTTTCCAGTTTCCGCAACCTCTTCTCCTTTTCCTCCTCCTTATCTTTTTTCCGCTGCCGAAGCCTCGCTGAAGCCCCCGCGTTCCGTTGCCGCTTCTCGTCCGCCGCTTTTGAAGCATGATTGGTATTCACCGGTATAAGCATCCTTTCTCCGCCTTCGGGCTTTAATACCAGAATGGGCTGGCCACCCGTTAGGGTAACGGCCTGATGCGTTATGCCGCTAGTGGAAAGCGAGGGAGGATGGCCTAAAGACGTTGTCGTTAGCTGGGATAAAGATGGAGGGGGCGCTGTAGTACTTGTCGGTGCACCGCATTTGGATGCGTTTATTCCACCAAAATATAATGCCATAGGCGGTGGGTGACCCGCCCTGGATGATGACGATTGTCCTGGGCCGGCGCTGTCGATTTGGAATACTCGGCTTATCCCGGAGGCGACAGTATCTGGGATGGAAACCTGGTGAGAAGTTCCCGGTCGGGGAGGATGCTCCGTTATTGGATTCAGCCCGTACTGTCCACCGGTAGAAATGGGAGCCGGCTCCTTCCCGACTGACCGCGAGGCTACGGGGGAACCGCTTGACGCATAGGTGCTCTGTGATTCTAAAGGGTTTAGAAGCGTATGTATCTTGAAATCCCGGTACGGAAACGACTGTATAAGGTCCCTATTCGTACGTGGGACCGTGCCGCTCTCCGGCAGCTCGCGACCGGTGGCGGGGTTGCTATTACCGCTCCGGGCGTTCGACTGAAGTAAAAATGGTGAACCCGAGGTAGAAGTATGTGATGGTACCGCTTGAGACGATGGATCAAGGCGAGACATTGGATCCGACCTGTTCCCCAACTTGGTGGTTGTCGCGAAGATGTCGAAATTGACCACTCTCACCACACTTAGGGTTGCAGAAGTTATTTCCAGGCGCTGTAGGCACTATAACGAGAGTTAGTAAGCATGGTCGAAAGGTGCTATTAATAACCTACAGGCAATAGACAAGCAAGCGCCGGTAGTCGTCTGTTTTCCAAAAGAGGCTCCCTATCCGTGTAACTATCTAACGCCGAGGCTAAATAAACACGTAACGAAGTGTGCCTGAAGGGACCTACTGTAACGGATTATGGCAAGGACGTCTTTGCGGCTGGATTTTACTGGGTTGATGTACGGCGTTTGCGAAAGCTCGAAAAGTCAAAACGCAGGCCTCCTATATGTATGTCCCAAAAAGGCCGCTGGATAGAGAAATCGCCATGGGCCACCCAATAACCCCGGTTTCTTCGCAGAGCAGGTCGGCTTTTACTTTAAATAAACTATTGTCTGCTTTTCCCGAATACGAGGCACCCCCGTAAGTAAAGAAAATGCTGAAACAGGTAGCCACGAAACCTGCTAGTCGAACTCCTTAAGTACCTTGCCGAGCCTGATGAATGAAGCAACCTCTAAGATCCTAGCTGTAGTTTATATAACGTTGGTGATTATTATTACCGAACAAGGAATAACGCGCCAAGAATCCAGCCTCCTTTTTCCAGTATTTCGTTTCTTCCCTCCCCCCAAATCCACAGACATGATCATCCATTAAAAATGGCGTAGGTCCGACAAACCATACTTACAATAACTGGCTAGCATATTTCGCTTGCTCTTTTAAATTATCGAGCGCGACAGGTTCCCTCGTTCTAGAAGAAATAAACAGCTTCTCTACCGAATATTATCCAAACGTTCGCGCGCCATTCTTACATTTCCATTCCCTCTATTCATCTCGAAATCTACAACTGCTTAGCTTCATATTAGCATGGCGACCACGCGCAAGCGACCTCGGCCAGAGGAGGAGACGCAAGTCGAATGCCCCTTTACTGTCACCTATCCCGATTCGGATAAGACGAAGGAGAAGACGAGGAGTTACTGGATTCAACCTTCCCGATGGATTCATATGACGCGATACAAGCGCTTCGTCCGTGTGTAAAACTCCTTTCCCGTACATTAGTCCGGCATTCTAATGCTACTTTAGTTCACAACGTTCGGTACTCTTACGGAGACTTCGTTTTCGTCGCTAATAGCTCGACCGTTAAACGGCGCAAGGACCCGGACGGGAAGATGTCGGATCCCGATTGGGTTGCTAAGATTCTCGAGATCCGAGCAAGCGACGGAAGTCACGTTTACGCTAGAGTATATTGGATGTATTGGCCGGATGAGCTACCGCCTGGAACACAGGAAGGCAAAAGGACAATTCGGGGAAGGCAACCATACCACGGTCAAAACGAGCTGATCGCTTCAAATCATAGTAAGTCCGGGCCTTATCCGCTGATCTTTAGGATGCGGCAAACGTAATTAATTTCTTCTAGTGGACGTTATCAACGTATTCAGCGTCAGAGCATTAGCAACGGTTAACTATTGGAATGAAAATGAAGATGAAAATCAGTCCGCCCTTTATTTCCGACAGAGATTAAATGTTCGGAATATGACACTTTCGGTAGGTCTATCAAACGAGATAGCGGGATCAATTATTATGTATCTATTTATTTATTTATTTCGGCAGGCAGGCAGGCAGTTAATAATGTCCTTAGAAAGCCCAACCGCGCTGCAGATGTAACCGCCCCGAGAATCCGGACGAGAGCTTAACTCTTTGCCCCAACGAGGAATGCAAGAAGTGGCTACATGATAGCTGCCTTATACATAAGGCCTTACTGAATACGTACGAGCGACTCAGCGCCGATAAACCTCATAAGTCGGCGCCCATCAAGGAAGAGCCCAAGCGACTCCTTAGTCCGAACGAATCTGGCGCTGTGCAAACCGCCCGGCACTTGACGGATATGGATCACGAAAAGCAGCAGACCTCGATCGAACTTGTCGTTGTCGAAAACGGGGAGGCCGTCAAGACGGATCACTCGATGACGGGTGCCGTCGCGTTCGGCACCAACTCGAAGAATGGGGGGCGCCCGCGTAAATGGGAACCCAGCGGCCCGAGTAAGGCCAGGCCGTACGAAAAACTTTTTGAGGCCGTTATTAGGAATAACCCTTTCGTAATCGAGATCAGGGATCTCCGTAAAAACGTCACAGGAAAAAAGGAATGGACGGAGTCGATCGACTGCCTTGTATGCGGATATCAGATTAAATAGTAAAAACAAAACCGTGGAAATAAGGTGCAAAGGGGTCCGTCGTTAATATTGCTACCTACTTAATTTATGTACTTTACCGTGGCCCTTTTTCCCTCACATAGTCTTACTACTATTATTATGCGGGATAATTTATCCCTTTAAACCAGAAGCAATTTTTGCCCGTATTACTCTTGGCGAATTATGCCAGCTTATTTGATAATACTAACACCCGCCGAGGCGGTAAGATATTCTGCCGTCCCATCTAAACCTTCATTTAACTTGTACCTTTTCTTCCATCCTACGGCTATCGTCACAACGATAGAGGCCACTTCCTTACTTAATCCGCTAGCTTTTAATCAAAAATTTCGGCACTAAAGGATTACGCTGTCCTACTAGTTAATACCGCCATGACGACCGACCTACCTTGCATGGCCTGCTGGCTGACGGTTTTATATATGTAAAGCTCGTTATTACGGAGCCTAAGCCAGCCCTACCCCGTTCGAAAAAGGCAACTACCAGACCAGCGTATCTGAGCCCAAACCCTGATAATTTTCGTTGCGCCCTATCAGTCCCCCGATAGAGATTCAATTTCAGCAGCACGGGTCAGTCCAAGATTTACGGCCACAAGCGACCAGAAGCCAGTTGCAGAGTTGCATCTAAGCCGGACCAAGAACGTGCACGTCTGCTACGCGCCCAAGGAGGCAGGCTACTACTACCACAGCACGGCTCAGGCATATGGATGAGTAGGGCGATTCCTCGATGGTAGCGCTGCCGCTAACCACCCGCGCCGCCCTAGACCTTCTCGTGTACGGCACCCACGGCCATCCCCGCTAACTGTATTCCCGCAGTTCCGTAATTTCAGCACCCGACTCAGCTCGCCGTATTTCCAAAGGTTATTAAGCAATTCCATCTCGCCGAGGATCGCTAACTCCCGCGACGTAGCCAGTGTCAAATCGTCCGGCGACAGATGCTTCGGCTGAGGGCAAGCCATCAGCCTGGGACGCGTCCGTTTACCGTTGTATCTCGAAGCTCGCGCCCGCCACGTGGATGGCATACCCATGTTCAAGACTACGTAGCGCAGGATGTGCGCGTCGGGCCTCCGGTCGGTGCCCATGCGTGGGGCAGTCGTGTTCCTTCGAGCCCCTCGACAATGAGGACATTGTATAATCGCAAACCGGCCATCCCCCCTTTTATCCAGGCATCGAACCAACTTGATTGCTGAGACCAACAAAGGATATGCACGGGAGCGGTCGCATCGGAGGAAAACCACCAGCTACTGCCGAACTCGACGCAGAATGCTAGCTGCTTGAGCATCCGAATAAGACGGCGAAGACCCATAAGAACATGGTTACATGCAAGGGCGCCGCGTGCATGTGCAAGAGGACTTCCCCGCGCGGCACCTTACGTAACGCGTATACGACGGCGCTAAAGCGTGGGGTGGTGGTTTTGGACTATGGGAGATGGCGAAGCTGTTGCCAGACCCGCGGAGTGAACCAGTGCTGCCCTGTTGGGCGCTAGGCCTTGGTATGTGGGGAACAGACGGCGCGAGATGTCATAAAGACTCCGCTACAAGAGGCGCAGGGCGTTCGCATGATCGGCGTATAAGGAACAGCCGTTAATGCATGCGGAGCTTGTACGCTTACAGCTCGCGTTCCTAGCGAAGTACGCGGCGGGAACGCTAGGTACTGTTTCGGGATTCGATGGACGGCATTAGAAAATAGCGCCGTATGGGGGGCATGTCTGTACGACCACGAATTACTTTTGGTACGCTACATCGTTCGGCATACGGGCGTTCGAAAGCGCTGTTGCGCGCTATCATTGTTGGCACTTGCGGCGGTAGAGTTGCGCAGACGAGTGTGAGTAGCGGTACGAACTCGGTGAGATGGGATCGGGATTACTACTCAGCCGCGAGGCGTAGCAGGCATAAGGAGACACCTGCCAACAGAGTTAAGAGACCTTAGGGAGTGCAGATAGGGAGTATAACGAGAGGCCGGTATTTTAGGATGTAAATCTTAGCCCGCTCGGGCTGTTGCGTATGCGTATTGCCAGTTAATGGCTAAAGAACAGACGGCCGTCCACTAGATGTGCGTTCTAATTTTCAGGTGCAAAGTGCTCTATTCGATTCTTGCCTTCCCGGGTCAGTTCGCAACCGACTGCACCAAAGGCGACCGACCGACCGTGCGGACAGGATCGAAGCGTTCCCGCAGTCGTTTGGCAAGACTGTCCTTCGCTTTAACATCGCTATTTCGTATACAGATGTGCTGTGCCGTACGGCGACGATCTGGATCATCGAGCGCTTTAAGAGCGTTACGCTGCTTCCCGGATACGATTGGTACCGTGGTTGCATCGGCACCAATGAGGGTGTTACAGGAACAGGGGTTCCTATCTCGGAGGAACCTGCTTTTGGAGCCTAGCGCAGGTGCGCAACGGCTAAACCTTGGCCCCGGACTCTTGGCTCTAAGTGATCTATGTGATCTAAGTGATCTGGGAGTAGATCACATAGATCACATAGATCCACGACACACTCACTTTGCGAATAGGGATATATAATGAATCGGTCTCTCATGTAAATAGCACCTACTTAGTTTCGCTCCTTAGCTATCAATCTAAGCTCTCAATCCAGAGGCAACTGCATCGTTCTCTAATTGAGAGGAGAGTACCTTAAATCTCTCTAACGAACAGACTACTGAATCATTCCTCGCCCTATTGTTACCTGCAAATCAAGACCTTACTTCGGATTCCGCTCATACCTCCAGGTGGTTGTATGACGGGTTCGTTACAGAGGGGTTCTGACCGGCTTTAATGCGTTTCGTTTTAGGGTATGTCGGCTTTATCAGCTTACCCACGACCGTGGTCGAATGCGAACAGGTGGGACACCCCTTGCTAGGTGGCTTCGACCCATGTTCTTGGCTATTTCGTGTATATATAGGGGGACCCCTCGGAACTTAAGAAAAGACAGGCATCAATGGTCATTCTATTAACTGCCTATGCTGCTTCGCCGGCTGGGCTACTCTATCTTTCGCTCTGTCCCACCCCTAATCCATATGAATAATTTCTTTCCTGACAGACAGACACTATGTTGTCCCTTTTGCTTGAAGTCTGGCTACACGCTGCTTGTGTTTTCGCTGCCAATATTCTGGGAGCCATTTGGCATATAAAACACCCGGAAGGCGGCGTTCCGGACGTCTTAGTGATTATTTCAATCGCTTTGGCTTTAGGCAATGGGGCCATAGCTATCCTCTTCACAAAAGATATTCTCGGACAAGACATTACATTTACCGGGGTCAGCGTATCGACCACATACATCATGGTATGTCAGTCTCAACTGACCGCTGGTTTTAACGCTAACTATACAGACCTTGATCTGTACAGAAACCACGGCGAACTTCGGAGTGGAAAAGCTGACAAAAAAGCGCTGCTTTCTCCTTGCTCATCTTCTGTTTGCCGTCCTAATGGCGATCAAGGCTGTTGGCGTGGCCTTGGTTGTATACGACTTAAACATGGGGCGAGCCCGTAACTTTATAACCCTCGCCGTCGCGTCACTTCTCGCAACAAGCTGGATAATGGCATTATACTTTTCCGGATTACTACGCAAGCATAAAAAGAAATCTGCATACAATCTCGTACTGGGTTTTTGGCATTGTTTATTGTTGGCAGCCTATTCACTGTTGCTGGCACTTCATCCGCGATACTTTTGGGGAATGCTATGGGTAGTTTCGGATATTTTGGCCGCACTGCTTCTTTGTTTTATAAAGGCCCGTACTCTGTTCAGGCATCCAGCTAACGGAAGAACGACCGATATTATCGAACTTCACTACAGGGGCATAGCGGAGGCCCAAACGTCAGAAGACCAGCTCGTTGATAACCAGGCTCAGTCCCATCAAACCGGGCGCTTAGGATCGTCTTAAGGAGGAGTTATGTTCAAACCAAAGAGGGATAGCAACAAGGCAATTTAGCAAGGCAGCGTAAAGATATATATTATTTATTCATGCAATACTTGGGGAAAACACATCAATCCGCCAAGTGCTGGATATAAACAAGGGACATAGTATTTTAAACAGCTATACGATTATGCAACCCCTTTTACCGCCTTAAATGGTACCAATCTCTCGAACTTCTTGTGCGCCGGGTGCCGAAAATCCCGATCAGGGATGCCAATTAAGGACCAGAACCAAGTCGGTGCGTAGTAACTCGACATCGGCCGCGTTTCAAATACCGCGACTATTGGCCAAGGTATTTGTCAATGAAGGACAATAAGTCGTCCTTGTATGGGGAAACCGGCTCAGGGCTTAGGATATTGGGTGGCTGGAGCTCAGGATTGCTCGCGTCCGAGGCTGTTGATAAGCTGTCGGAGTCTTGCCCCTGTCCATCGTCGGTGGACATAAGGAGAAGGCTTGACGGGAATATATAATCGTGTAGACTTCCCGAAAAGATGTCCGGGACCTGGTTCATATCATTGGAAGGACCGTCAGCTAATGGTATTTGTAGGGATCCCGGACTTAGATCTGGGCCGTTGGAACTTGTAGCCACCAAATTGTCCTCGAGGAGACTAATCGGAAAGGTGCTTGCGTTGGTCATTAGACTCCCCTCAGAGCCAGCACCGGGGGCTCCTAAAAGACCGACCGACTGCACGGCCGCTGAAGAGCCGAGGGAAGGGCTAGGCCCCGGGGGTGACTGTTTTTCGGCAACGGTATCGAAGTCGTCCGGCCCGAAAGATTCGTTGGGGAAGACGACTCCAACGTTTAAAATGCCGGGACGAAACTCGTACGTTGTAATTCGGCCGTTATGTCTGATAAGGACCGCAATGTCTCCCCCATAGAAACGAAAAAAGGTATTTGATTTTTTGAATATGCCTCTTTGACGGTTTGTAAAACCTCTGGCGTAATTGCGGTTTCGGTTCTTTGAGCAAGGCATTGTCGTATGTAGTTGAATTATCCCAGGTTCTGCAGCGAGAATTATGGTGATGATAGTGCTGTTATCATATACGAAGAACTGGTAGCGATGTTATATAACCACGCCGTTCAATATTATCCCCCGTGTCTTTGACGCCGGCGGTTAATGCCGTTTGAGGAGGCGCGCGCTTCCGGACCATAAATTAGACTGTCTCCACTTTATCCGGGTGGCAGTTCGGGCTCGGCGGCATTTGTGGACGTTGATGAGTTGCCGGTTCCCCACTTCTATTCCGCCCCGGAGCCGCCTTGAGTAACAAGAAGCCGATAACTCTAGATCGGCCCTGCTTTTCCATGCCGGCGCTTATATTCTGTTAAACGAAGAATATATTTAAGTGTTATTTTTAACCGTCTTTTCTGCCCCGGCGCTTATATTACGTTACATTAGGAATAATTTTAAACTTTTATTTCAAGGCAGACCGTTTATATTGCTGCGTTTTGCTTTAGAAGCGTCCGTTCTTCGGATTTTCATGTCACTTATCGTCACCTGGAAACTATGGATATCGTCCGATAGTACGCAATCGCTTTCGGGGCGACGTTCGCGTTACTGGCTCTGCGAAAAACTCTATCACTTTTTACGGCCTTCGTTATCCCAAGGGTTTGGCTCTTTGCGAAATACATCACGTATTCTCCTTTGGCTCAAAGACCGTCTTGGCTAAGCATCACTAGATAACAAGCACTTCTAATATTCTCCTACTTGTCTACCAACATTTTGGTTCTGTTCCTATTTTACCAAGACGTTCAGGGCCTTTAAAAACAAACAGCCATCCTTGCTTTAACCAACCTATGCCCACTATTTTATATAAGGCGTATGCATCCTTTTGCCAACTGGCTTAACTTACCTATTACGGCTCACTTATCAACTCATCACCTCTTTGGCACGATAGTAATATTCCACGCTTTTATGCATATTATTATAGCTATATCCTTACGTCCGCAAACTGGTTATATTATATATTCTAGCTACTATGTAAATATTCCCGCAAAAACATAAATAAACTTATTATAACGGATTAAGCTTTTGGCACGCTATGCATTATAATAATCCTATTTTTGGTACGGCTTAAGTTTACGTTTCCTTTTTTCGCCATATACGTCGTTTCGGCTTTAAGCGTCCTCAGTAACGTATTTTGGCACGTGTTACTCCTTTTTTCTCCATCTTTCATTACGAACGTAACCGTTTTTACGGCACCCAACCTGTACGTCCTTTTCGCCGGTACTCGGATTATCAAGGCACTAGTATTCAGTACGGGCGCACATGTTACCGATATTTACTTTAATAATACTCGTACGACCGTAAGGTTTAGCGTATCGGCGGATCGGCCATTACGAATCCCCCCCGGTACGCACTTTCACGTATTTATGGCTGGCCCATATTAAATCGATTTTCGAAATTATATCCTAATGGCCGTACCTTTTAAACCTGTTCCGAATCTTATGTACCAAGGCATCAAAGAACTTACCTTTATCCTTACGGCTCGGGTAATCCCAAAAAATATACAAAAGTTACAAATTAAACAAAGGCTCTGGCTTAATAGGCCTTACGGCCAAAAATTAACACCAAAGGTTTGCGAAAACCTGGTATTCGTAACGCAAGGCATAGGTATTCTCGGGGTTTTTCCTGTTACTCTTTATATAGCCGCAAGGAAATTACACGATATTCAAAATAGAAAAACATATCTCCGTTCTAAAATAGCCGAAGCTGAATTAAAAGGGGCGGAATAAGAGCTATCCAACAAAAAGCGAGATAATCGGCCAAAAGGCCGGGCCCAGCAAAATAACCTAAATAAGAAAATCACAATACTAAAGCAGAAGTTAAAGGCCATAAAAAGCACGAAATTACAGCCCAGTTTTAGGGATCTAACCAGAAAAATTATAATCCTTTGAATATTTAACGAGAATTCTCAGGTAAAATAAGTAAAAAAACAGATTAAAACGCTACAAAGTCTTAATCCTAATAATATAAGTTTTAACGAAAAACTTGCCTACCGGTTTTTTAAAGTACGATACATTAACTTATTACAAACACTTATTATGCTGTGGTATATCTTCCCTTCGCCGAAGACTAAGGAGCCACCGTTTCCGACCTCGGACTACTTCCTATGTCTTTACCCCTCTGCAAAACTGGCAGAATTCGGTGATATGTTGCGTACCAGGCTTCAGTCAGAGGCAAAAGCGCCCGGGAGGACAAAAGTAATAAGTAAGTTTTCCTTATTATCTTGATGCTTCTTTTCTAACTTAAGTACGAAGCCTACGGCAACAAAAAGTTCAAATACAGCATTCGTCAAATAGTGCTTAACACATTAAGCGTTGATAATGTAATAGAATTTGTAGAAGCCGAATACGAACCTAAGGAAAGATAAACGATTCTCGTTAAGGAGGAATGGCAGACGTAAAATACGAAAAAGAGGGAAAGGGGAAGGGGAAAGGGGAAGGGGAAAGGGGGAAGGGGCGAGGGGTTAATATCTTTATGCCGATTTCTTATTACGTGTTAATTATTTAAGTCTTCAAGTTCAACCATTTATTTTATTTATGGCTACATTTGTAACTTTTTATAACATGAAATATTACAACATTAAATAAAATGATAAGCTAAGTAAAGGGGTTAAATGTTACGGTTCGGGGGTACCGTGACAGCTCCAGTATATGTACGGCTGTAGCACCGAAGATGATTGCCACGATTGCGATCATTCTACCGATCTTTTGCCCTGGTGGTGTAGCGGTATGGTGCAGCCGTAACATTAAATCACTAATATATAATAATAAAAGAATATAAAAAGCACGAAAATGTCACAGAAAGATAAGTGGCCCCAACTTAGAGACTAGGCTTCGCCCGATGAGACTATCTTTACAGTTAGTTACGTGACTAGAGACTGATTTACTTGATCTAATAAATCCCCCAGATCGTTGTGATCTAGGTGATCTAGTAGAACCGATAGATTATGGGATCCATGGACGACGGAAGGAAGAGTATATAACTGAGGATTTGTCGAATCTAGAATGGCTTGGCTTAGCTAGTCTGAAGACCAACGGCTATCGGTTCGCCACCCCGGTAACCGCATCTCCTCGCCACCGTTGTTTTTCTGCGTATATAAGGAGGGCTCGTTACCTTCACCTTCTATCTAGGACCTTCTAGAGGTCAACAACCTGATAATCCATTCCTTCTTCAGTGATATATGCTTCTGTGTGTGATGCAGGGTCTCACAGAATTTTATATGTAGATAACACCTTATTAGTTTTTCGCTCCTTAGCTATCAATCTAAGTCTATATCCAGAGGACAGGTGTCCCCTGCTATAGGAAGAGTCCGCAAATCTCTTTAACGAACAAACCCCAGAATCCATTCCTCGCCCTGTTGTTACCTGCAAATCAAGACACTCTCTCGGATACTGCTCATATCACCAGTCGGGTGTATGACAGGTTCGTTACAGATATAGGAATATAAAATAACGTAGTATAAATTATTACCTATGTAATATGGAAGAAATAATATATTAAGTCCCGTATTTTAACTATCTCAGTCTTATAAGAGTAGTAAATCTTAAAAAAGTTAAAGAAAGAAGAAAAAGTAAGGAAAAAGGAAAAGAAAGAGAAAAAGAAAAAAGAAAAATAGAGAAAGTTTTTATAATGCGACCGTTCTCGTCGGTGGATTCCCGCCCCACTTCTCAAAAAGTTTCCGCCTATAAGCAATGTCGTCCTCATCCATTTCATGCTCTTTATAAACCTTCTTAGGCCTTGGAATATTCCCTTGCCCGACCAGTTGTCTGCGTGAATTTAACAGGGTATCAACCCGGTGCCTGGAAAATCTCTTGTCTAGGGTGGATTTGGAATATAACCCAACGTTCTGGTCACCTTTGCGACGTCCAACGCAAAACGTATATTTCTTGTCGTCCGTCACGGCCACTAATATCGGCTCGAACTCTTCCCAGGTGCAGCCCACCAAGCTCGATTCCGGTGACACCTCTCGGCTCGTACCAGAGTATTGAGACTTTTCTGCAGGGTAATCGCCGCTCCGTACAATAACTGCTCGTCCAAGACGTGTTACATTTGTAAGGCTAGGAAGAACAACGAAGAACATGCCTCGGAAGGCCATCTTAAACTCTATGTATCCTCTAACGGGCTTCCTTCCTTGAACATCAGGATCTGAATATAGTGTTATTTCAGGCTGGGCTTTGCCCCCGACAGGCTCCGGAAAAGGTGTGCGTCGAAGTTCCTCACGGGTTTCTTGCGCAAAATCGCCAACAGCAATGGGGTTCCCACGAGTACCCTCAGATGCGCCCCCGGGGTTGCCTAAAGGGCTACCAGATGGGGCCCAAGGAATCCCTCCAAACGGCTGTTGAAGAGATTCGTCTTCGGTTTTGATTCCGGGGTTAGTACCATTGCCTTGGTCGGCTGGTTGCTGTTGTTGTGTTGGTGGGGGCGGCTGTTGCTGCTGCTGCGGCTGCTGTTGCTGCTGCGGCTGCTGCGGCTGCTGTTGCTGCTGCGGCTGCTGTTGCTGCTGCGGCTGCTGTTGCTGCTGCGGCTGCTGTTGCTGCTGTTGCTGCTGCTGCTGCTGCTGCGGCTGCTGCTGCTGCGGCGGCTGCTGTTGTTCTGGGGGCGGCTGCTGCTGTTATGTTGGTGGGGGCTGCTGCTGCTGCTGGAATGTTGCTTGCTCCATCGTATAGGCACGAAAATAATAGTGTAAAGTATATTATTACAGGAAATATTATGATCAGCTTCGAAAAGTTTGGTATGTAATTAGCGATAACTTGTTTTATCAGGTTAAGCTGAATAATTAATAGCATGTTAATTATATAAACTGACGGTAATAGACTTATGCGTTACGCGCCAATAATTTAAAATAAGTTTTGAGAAATTTATAACTATCAATTTCCTTAATTACTTTTTAATTTAATATTCAAATTTTAAAAATAACACATTAAGATTCGTTAAAGTATGCATTATTTATATCTTGTCGCATTTGATGCTAATTATTACCGTAAAATCATTTTAATTATCCTTACCCGATTTTAACTATTCACCGAATATCGAAAAGACAGAACTATAACGATAACTTTCGGATTTAACCAGCCGACCTTAAAAACGAAATCGACTTTTCGGTCGAACTGGGACTGCAGCCAAAGCCACCATATTATTCGTAAATTAATCGATTCGTGGCTTAAAACAGATAGTACCATAACACTCTATAGGAATACCACGCTCTTTACAACCGAAAAAGGAATTATTCAGGAAATTATGGGTATGGGCGAGCACGACGTAACGAAACATCTTCTGGAAATACTCCAATGCAACTTTAGCCATTACGAAATAGTGCGAAACCAACTTCTTTTTCTTCTTTTAGCCTGGGAACAGGTCATACTAGAAAAGAAGCGCTATAACGAAAAGGGTTTTGATATGGACGGATCGGACACTTACCACATTACACCGGCTCAGTTTTTAATACTATTCCGAGTCATATTTTTGCATGCTCAAATCGGCTTACTCAGCCACAAAAAAGCCGAGCATACTCCACGAGCGGGAGTGAAACGCAGCATTGAGTCACCAGATCGGGAGCCCGAAGCCAAGAAATATAAGGTCGACGAACCGGCGCCGAAGAGTAAACTCTCGACGGAAGAGCCTGAACCACAGGTAGAGAAGGTCAAACTTGACGGACCGGGGGAGGGGAATGGTGACAAGGGGAAGGTATCCGAGGAACCGGAGCCTCCTCGGGCAAAAAAGGCAAAGACAGATAAGTCCGTTTAAGAAATATGAGGTTAAGGGCATGCTTTTTTAACACATGAGTTTCAAATATCAAGTATCTGAACGGTTGTTAGGGCTCCTTATGTCTTTCCTTTAAAGCTTTTATTCAGCATACGACGGAATTAATCTATCAATACCTTTTAGTTAACCTAAGTGGTATATAATCCAACCGGAGTTAAACAGTTATTAACATGGCATATTTATTAAGCATTGGTTTTCAATATGCTGTTATAAGTTTGTTAATATACAACCCAGAAGCCTTTCGTGTATAATAATTATGATACGCCCAGAACGTCCTGATACATTAAATATTATTCAACGCGTTGTACAGCAGTCAGCGTAAACGGACATAAAATTCGATAGTAATCGCAAATACCCGGCAGAAGGCGAGGAGAACCTATCTCTTAAGGAATTTGTAGGCGCCTTCGACATTTACAATATCAGTAGCAAGATGCCATAGCTCATACGGTAAACATATTCAATTTAAATGTATTAGAGTATCAGTTCGAGAACTATTCACCACATTATCTTTTTTGTTGTACATACTGCGCAGCAGTTTAATAGCAAACTCGCGTCCACCCCATGGACGTTTTCAACCTATGCAAGCTTACGTCTTTTCCTCGGAGGCTCTGCCTTTTCGTTTTCAAAAGGTAACCTTTTTTTTCTTGAATAAGTAGCCGCGCCATCTGCGGAATAGGGGGTACTTTGAACGGCGGGCTTTACGCGATGTCTTGGACGGGCCCGGGGAAGCATAGGAGATTAAAAAACGTTTATATCCGGTAAAGGGTGGGAATGATGCGAGGCGGTTTCGGAAGTTGTATTTCGGGCTAAGAGTGAATCAGGGGACGCAAAGAAAAGCGTTTCTAACGACAAGACCGGGGATATCGAGATTCGAGGCGGCTTTTATTATGGGGTGTCAAAAATGGGCTCTAAGAGGAATAACCGGGAATCTACCGAGTTCGGCATAAGATTCGAGTTTGGCATAAGTTTCTTCTTAACCTTGCCCTTTTCGGCTTTGAAGGAATTTATCGGCGCTGAATTTTGGTCGCCGGAGAAGCCTCGGGGAGACGAAGGAATATGGGTTATGTTATAAGTGCTATTGCCGGGCCCAAACTGCAGTTTAATCGAGTACTACTATTGGGTCGTGCTTAGATTAAGATAAACTTGGACGGTTATCCAAGGAGTATAAAGGCGGCCAAAGTATACCGCCGTGGAAAATGTTAAGCAGATATTATTATAACCGCCCACATTTATAGCCTTTAGGGAAATAAGTTCCGCGCAGCAGGACCACTGTTCGATAATTCCTTGGGGATTGGTGAAGGATCCGAATTTTTTCGAGATAATGCCATCTTTTCGAGAACAGTCCATAAGGACATATATGCCTTGGAGCCCGATACCATCGAAATCCACAACGGTACAAGTGATTAAATATATGGTCAGCTTTATTTTTTTAAAAGTCTTATAGTAAATATGCCGAGATATGCCAGTTATACGAATGATTTAAATCTTGTCCCTTTTTATTAAAGCTAATTTGGGCGTCTTAAATATTGCTAATTTATAAGATAAGTTGGTAAGTTTATGTTACGTCCAAGAAGGGGACTCCACTAGACCCGGAAGAGACCAGGTGAGCTGACCTATTTTGATCTCCATTTCGCTCGGAGAAACCTCGGATCTACGTATATCTCTATTAATCTCCAAAAATATCCGGAAACTTCCAGAGATTACGAGAAAATGGTTTTTCGTAAACCCCAGAAACCAAAGGAAATAAAGGAGGATATATAAAAAAGTAATTTTTTATATAAATAATATTTATTTAATTTCGTTCTTTAGTTATTAATCTAAGCCTTTAATTAAAAGGTAATTATACCGTTCTTTAATTAAAAGGAGAATTTTTAAAAAACCTTTTTAACGAATAAATTACTAAATTATTTTTCGCTTTATTATTACTTATAAATCAAAAATCCTTTTGTTACGTCCAAAAAGGGGACTCCATTAAACCCGGAAGAAACCAGGTAAGTTAACCTATTTTGATCTCCATTTCGCTTGGAGAAACCTCGGATCTACGTATATCTTTATTAATCTCCAGAGATATCCGGAAACCTTTAAAAATTACAAGAAAATAATCTTTCGTAAACCCCAAAAACCAAAGGAAATAAAGGAGGATATATAATAAAATAATCTTTTATATAAATAATATTTATTTAATTTCTCTTTTTAATTATTAATTTAAGCCTTTAATTAAAAAATAATTATATTATTTTTTAATTAAAAGAAAAATTTTTAAAAAACCTTTTTAACGAATAAATTATTAAATTATTTTTTGCTTTATTATTATTTATAAATTAAAATTTTTTTTTAGATATTACTTATATTTCTAAATAAATATATAATAAGTTTGTTATATTTTAATAATTTTTTAATTAATAATTAATAAATAATTTATCGCTTAATTAAAGCATAAACCTTTTTAAATTTAATATAAATAATAATATAAAATAACGTTTAGAAAATAAATAATATATACGATTTTTATTATTAATTAACGAAATATTATTAATAAAATTTAACGATTTACCCTTTATTAAAAAAGTTTTTTAATTAATTAATAATATGATACCCTTTATTATTTGATTTTAAAGAAAATTTTTTTTTTAATTTTAATAATAATTTTTCTTAATTTTTTAAAAAATTATCGAAATTTAGGATTTAAAGTTAACCAAAGGCCAAAGGAATTAAAGAAATAAAAAAAAAAAAACTTATTACGGAAAAAAAATTAGATTTTTTGGCCTAAAAAGTCCAAAACCTGGAAAAAGAAAACGCCTAATTCGCCAAGAAACCAATTTTCCCTTAATTTGGCTCCCTTAAGGGACAAAGCCAGGGAGCCGGTTATCGACCACTTTTAACCGACATAAAATAAATATAAGGAAAAACTCCGGTTTTGCCTTTATTTAATACAAACCGGACGCGAAAAAAAATAATTTTACCGCCTAATTATTACGGAATGCCAAACGTCAAAAGTTATAAATTAATTTCCCCAAAACTTTATAATGATTTAAAAAACCTTAATAAATTCCTAATTTAAGCTAAATTTTACTTTAAGTTTTATAAAAATTCCTTAACGGAAAATTATCAGAAAATAATAATTATTTTTTAGTTATTAACCGGACGAATTCGTTAATAATTTGAATTTATTTTAATAAATTACCTTAAAAAATACTTAAAAAATTTTTCGGATTTTATTAATTATATTTTTAATAAGTATAAAAATTTTAAAAAAAAATATACGCTTTATTCGGAAATCCCGATAAAAAATAAAACGTAATTAAATAATTTTATTTTTTTTATTAAATTAAATTAATATTTAAATATATAATTAAATTTAACCGTTTAATAATTATTTTTAACTTATTAAAAAATATATTATTTTATTCTTATTATAATAATTTAAAATTTTAAATTAAAAATAAATTATATATAAAATTAAAAAATAAATTTTTTATAAAATATATTAATAAAGTTATTATTATTAACCGACGTACCTTTAATTAATACCTTAAAAAAAAACCGGCAAACGAAATAAAAATAAAGGTTCAAAAAGCCAAAATAAGAAAAATAAGGGCAAACCTTAAAAAAAAACAAATTCCGTTTCGAAAAAACCTAAAAAAAATAAATCCAAAATGGAATATTTTAATTATGGCAAAAAAGGGTATTTTAAAAATAAATATTATTTTTCCGCCCAGAAAAATTCCAAAAAAAAAAAGGATTTCTTAACCCCAAAAAAAAACCAAAACGGCTAAATAAAAAACCGATAATAAGGCAAAAAAAGAAAAAAAAAAATTAGTTCGATTTTTTTCTAACCAAAATTCATTATTACCATAATTATTTAAATCTAAAACGAGATCCTAAAATATAAGGATTATCCCGTTTATTAAAATTTTAAAGTTAAAACCTATAAATATTATTTAGGATAAACGGCCTTTAAAATAATTATAAAATTAAGATACCAATATTATTTTAATTTCCAAAAATATAAGATATATATAAAAAATAACCAGTTTTGGCCAAATATCAATAATTATAAATAATTATTTTTAAAGTTTTATAAATTCTTAAAATATATTATTTATTTAAAAAAATTAACGGTAAACTTTTACGATTTGTTATATTTTATTGCTTATTATAATAATAATTATTTTATTTATTTTAAAACCAAAAAAAATAATAACTTTTAACCTAAATAAAACAACAAAATATTTACCGAATTAAACGATAAATACCAATATACCGAAATTTCCCGATAGCCAAAATATTTTAAATCTTATTATTTATATCCTAAATTAAAACGGAATTAAAAGGCCATATCGTAAAAATATTTATATTATTTTCCGATATTTTATATTTAATATAAGTTCTTAAATATGGAAATATCTTTTTCGAAAATTTACCTTTTTAATCCTATAACCCGGAAAATATAAAAATAACAAAAAAACCAAAAAAAAACCTTAATATAAATATGGCAAAAAAACATAATTTAAATATAAAAACAATTAATATACTAAATATATTATTAAAAAAGTTCGCAAATAAAAACTTACTTAAACCGGAAAAAATCAAAAATCAAAAAATTATAAAAGCCCTTAAAACTAAGGTATCGAAAAACCTTAATTTATAAAACCTTATATAAAACGATAAAAAAAATACGTAATTAAATTAAGATTTCTTTTTAATACAAAAACAAAATATTCAAAATAATAATCGATTCCGGTATAAAAGGTAATTTTATTTTTCCTGCTGTAATAAAAAAATATTAAATTCTTTAAAAATATAAATTAAAATTTTATAAATTATGTACGGTAAATAAAAACTTATTTATATATAAAAATAGATAAGTTTTTCGGGAAATTAAAAAACTTTTAATATAAATTTAAAGATATTAAAAATGCGTTTTGCTGGATATTATCGATATTTTTAAATACGACATCATTTTGGGAATACCTTAATTTTATTCCAGTAATTTATAAATTAATTAAAAAAAACGAATATTTTTTTAGGATAAAATACTAGGAAAGAACGATCGAAAAATCTGTTATGTTATTAAAGAAATACGGATTCCTAATTAAGTTTTTACGGTACCGCCGGAATATCAAAAATTTAAACAATTATTTAAAAATAAAGAAGATTATAAGTTACCGCCACATAATTAATGGGATTATCGGATATTTATTAAAAAAAGGTATTACTTTAAATTTTATAAAATTTATTATATAAATTTAAAAAAATTAAAGGCCTTATAAAAAAATATATAACTAAATCTGAAAAAAGGATATATCTAATTTTTTAATTCCTTTATTAAATATTTTATCTTTATAATACCAAAAATTAAAAATAATAAATAAAAAATTGATAAAAACGGAAACCTTATTTATCGAAAAATAATTAATTACAAATAATTAAATAATATTACGATTAAAAATAAATATCCTTTAATACTTATAAATATTTTAAAAGAAAATATTAATAAAATTAAATAATTTATAATATTTAATTTACGTAATAAATATTACCGTATCAAAATAACCAAAAGAAAAAAATGGAAAATAATATTTAAAACAGTATATGGACTTTATAAATACCGAATAATACCTATGGAACTTATTAATACCTCCGTTAATTTTTAAAACTTAATAATAATTACTTTTCGGAAATTCTTAGATAAATTCGTATTTGTTTACCTCGACGACATCTTTATCTATTTAGAAACCCTAAAGGAGCATAAGAAATATATAGCTTAAATGTTTAAAACTTTAAATAAAGCTAATATTCGAATTAACCTAGCCAAAAATATATGGTATACGTAAAAATTAGATTTTCTAAGGTTCACTTTTATTTCCGGTTAAATTCAGATTTAATGCTTTAAATTGGAAGTAATTAAAAATTAGCCTATCCCCGATAAGGCGATCGTTATAAATATCTGGCAAATCTTAAGATTTACAGGTTACGTACGTAACCTAATCGAAAAATACGGAGATATCGTCAAACCATTAACGAAACTTACTATTAAAAAATACGTTAAAAAAAAATTTAAGTTCTTAAAAAAAACAAAAAAAAATATTTTAAAAATTAAAAAAAATAATTATTAACGGATTAATAATAAAAATACCAAATCCAAATAAAAAAAAATACCTAAAAACTAAGATTTTAAAATATACCTTAAACGCAATTCTAAAATAACAAAAAAATAATGGCAAATAATACCCAATAACTTATTATTTAAAAATATTTCGAAACGCAAAATTTAAATATTAAATTTACGACAAAAAATTATTAATAATTATTAATACTTTTAAAGAATAAAAATTTTACCTTAATAAAATAAAAAAACCTTTCGATATTTACTTTAATTACAAAAATTTTATGTAATTTATAAAAATTTAAAAACTAAATAAATAATATAAAAAATAAATAATTTTTTTATTTAAATTCAATTTCAAAATATATTATATTAAAAGAAAAAAAAATATCCAGGCGGATATTTTTAATTATAAAAAAAATTACGATTTTAAAATTCCTAAAAAAAACATATAAATATTATAATATAATAAAGACGGCATTATATAATTATATAAAATCGTAAAAAAACTAACCATAAAATTTTTAATACGGTTCCGGAATTTTTACGATATAGAAAAATAAAAAAAAATTTAGTAATTAAAAAGGTAACCAAAAAATTAATTATTGTACTATGGAAAAATTTATATTCCAAAAAATTAATAAAAATAATTCGTAAAAAAATTTTACGAAAACCTATTATATGGATATTAAAGAATTTTCAAAATTATTAGACGGTTATAAAAAAAATATAATTTTCCAAAATTATAACGAATAATTAAGAAAGTAATTAAAAATTATAATATTTATAATAAAATTAAAGTAATACGCCATAAACCTTACGGGCTATTATAACGTATTAATATTTTAAATAAGGTATAAAATATTATAATTTGGGATTTTATTATTAATTTATTTCTATTTAAAAACCCAGTTACTAAAATTAAATATGACGGAATATGGGTAATTATCGATAAATTTATTAAATATAAATATTTTTTACCTTTTAAAAAAAACGTAATAACAAAACAGCTAGTTTATATTTTTATTAGATATTACCTTAATAAATATAAAATAATAAAAAAAATTATTTCCGATAAAAATACGTTTTTTATTTTAAAATTTAATATTAATTTTTTTAAATAAATCGGTATTAAATTTAAATTTTCGATAACGTATTATTTTTAAATAAATAAATAAATAAAACGGCTTAATTAAATTTTAAAATAATATTTTCGAAATTATATTAATTATTAATAAAATAATTAAGTAAAGTTTTTATTATTAGTACAAATTATTTATAATATATTTATTAACGAAAATATAGGTATATCTTTTTATATAGTTATATACGGATACGATATAAAAATAAAACGATTTAAATAATTATTTAGCAAAATACCAAAAATTATTACAATTACCTTAAAAGTAAAAATATTAATAATAAAAATCAAAATAATCCAAATCCGTTTTTAAAATAAATTATAATTCCTTTAATAATAAATAACTTAATATTATAATAAGAAAAAAATTAAAAGATTAATTTTAACGAAAAAAAATAAAATTTATTTATTATGTTAAAAATAAAACGCGATTTCGAATATTTTACAAATTAAAACGAAAAAACCTAATAACAAATTCGATTTCAAAAAATTTAACCCGTTTAAAATTAATAAAATTATTTTTAAAATTAATTACTGATTATTGTTACCCAAAAATATGAAAATATATCTTGTTTTCCATATTTCTTTATTTAAACCAATATTTAAAAACGCCTTATTAAAAACGGACTTAAAATTTGAAAAAAATTCCAACAAATACGAAATTAAATAAATATTAGATTTTAAAATAATTAAAAACAAAGTTTAATATTTAATTAAATAAAAAAATTACTTACCCGAAAAAAACATATAAAAATTATTTAATTATTTAACGAATATAATAAATTTAATTAAAATATTTTACCGCCAAAATCTTAACCGATTATTTCCAAAGCGGCTAAGGTTATAAGCAATAACGTACTTCCACAAAAGTTTAATCTTATGTCGTTCTAGTCGAAAAAGGTAAAGGCCTCTGCCGAAATATCCATTTCCAATATAAACTATGCTTATTCCTTTTTTATCCGATAACGTTTTTCCTTTATTTTTTTTTATTTTTTTAATTCGTCCATACTTTTAAAACCCCTTTAAATAAATAATATTTTTTTGGAATATAATTATTCTAATTAACGGTCTAAACGAGTAATACGATTAAATAATTTCTGGAGTTATTAAACCGTTAAACGTTTTTCCCGTTTTATCCGTAATTTTTTAGTCCGAATATTTTATAAAAACGAAAATAAAACGTGGTTTCCGTCATAAATCTAGACGTTAATTAGCAAATAATTTTAACAGCTTTTTTAACTTTTTAATATCTTATAAGAAAATTTCTTTTCGAAATAACGTATATATAGCATAACTTTAAAACCAAAATTAAAAATAACTTTAACAAAATTACGATAAATTTTAATAAAAATTTTAACGCGTTTTAAAAATTTATTTAATATAATTAATAATAATATAATATAAAAAAGATAAAAGGAAAAAAAATTAACTTACTTATTAATTTTTAAAAATAAAAATTTTAAAAAAAAAAATAATATTATGTCCAAAAAAGGGATTTTATTAAATCCGGAAAAAACCAGGTAAATTAACTTATTTTAATTTCTATTTCGTTCGGAAAAACCTCGGATTTACGTATATTTTTATTAATTTCCAAAAATATCCGGAAACTTCCAAAAATCATAAGAAAATGGTTTTTCGTAAACCCTAAAAACCAAAGAAAATAAAAGAAAATATATAATAAAATAACTTTTTATATAAATAATATTTATTTAATTTCGCTTTTTAATTATTAATCTAAGCCTTTAATTAAGAAATAATTATACCGTTTTTTAATTAAAAAGAAAGTTTTTAAAAAATCTTTTTAACAAATAAATTACTAAATTATTTTTCGCCTTATTATTACCTATAAATCAAAAACCTTTTTCAGATATTATTTATACTTCCAGGTAAATATATAATAAGTTCGTTATATTTTTTCAAATATTACTTATATTTCCAAATAAATATATAATAAGTTTGTTATATTTTAATAATTTTTTAATTAATAATTAACGAATAATTTATTACTTAATTAAAATATAAACCTTTTTGAACTTAATATAAATAATAATATAAGACGATATTTAAAAAATAAATAATATATACGATTTTCGTTATTAATTAATAAAACGTTATTAATAAGATTTAACGATTTACCTTTTATTAAGGAAATTTTCCAATTAATTAATAATATAGTACCCTTTATTATTTAATTTTAAGGAAAACTTTTTTTTTAACGTTAATAATAATTTTCCTTAATTTTTTAAAAAATTATCGAAATTTAGGATTTAAAACCAACTAAAGGCCAAAGGAATTAAAAAGGTGAAAAAAAAGAATTTATTACGGAAGAAAAACTGGATTTCCTAGCCCAGAAAGTTTAGAGCCTGGAAAAAAAAAACGCCCGACTTGCCAAAAAACCAACCTTCCCTTAATTTGGCTCCCCTAGGGGACGAAATTAAGGAGCCGGTTATCAATTACTTTTAACTAACATAAGATAAATATAAGGAAGAACTCCGGCTTTACCCCTATTTGGTACAAACCGGATACAAAAAAAAATAATTTTACCGCTTAATTATTACGGAATGCCAAATATTAAAAATTATAAATCAATTTCCTTAAAACCTTATAATAAATTAAAAAACCTTAATAAATTCTTAGTTTAAGCCAGATTTTACCTTAAGTTTTATAAAAATTCCTTAACGGAAAATTATTAAAAAATAATAATTATTTTTTAATTATTAACCGGATAAATTTATTAATAATTCGAATTTATTTTAACGGATTATTTTAAAAAATACCTAAAAAAATTTTCGGACCTTATTAATTACATTTTTAACGGATATAAAAATTTTAAAAAAAAATATATACTTTATTTGGAAACCCCGATAAAAAATAAGACATAATTAAATAATTTTATTTTTTTTACCAAATTAAATTAATATCTAAATATATAACCGAATTTAACCGTTTAATAATTATTTCCAATTTGCCAAAAAACATATTATTTTATCTTTATTATAATAATTTAAAATTTTAAATTAAAAATAAATTATATATAAAATTAAAAAGTAAATTTTTTATAAAATATATTAATAAGATTATTATTATTAATTAATATACCTTTAATCGGTACTTTAAGAAAAAAAGGACCAGTAAACGAGGTAAAAATAAAAATTCGAAAAGCCAAAATAAAAAAAATAAAAATAAGCTTTAAAAGGAAATAAATTCCGTTTTAAAAAAGCCCAAAAAAATAAATTTAAAATAAAATATTTTAATTATGGCAAAAAAAGGCATTTTAAAAATAAATATTATTTTTCCGCCCAGAAAAACTTTAAAAAAAAAGGGATTTTTTAATCCCAGAAAAAAACTAAAATAATTAAATAAAAAACTAATAATAAGGCAGAAAAAAAAAAAGAAATTAACTTAATTTTTTTACAGTTAAAATTTATTATCGCTATAATTACTTAAATTTAAAATAATATCCCAAAGTACGAAAATTATTTTATTTATTAAAATTTTAAGGTCAAAATTTATAAATATTATTTAAGATAAACGGCCTTTAAGATAACTATAAAATTAAAATACCAGTATTACTTTAATTCCCAAAAATATAAAATATATATAAAAAATAATTAATTTTGGCCAAATATTAATAATTACGGATAATTATCCTTAAAGCTTTATAAGCTCCCAAAATATATTATTTATTTAAAAAAGTTAACGGTAAACCCTTATAACTTATTATATTTTATTACTTATTATAATAACGATTATTTCGTTTATTTTAAAACCAAAAAAAATAATAATTTTTGGCCTAAATGGGATAATAAAATATTTACCGAACTAAACGATAAATGCCGATATACCGAAATTCCCCGATAATTAAAATATCTTAAATCTTATTATTTATATCCCGAATTAAAACGGAATTAAAAAGCCATATTATAAAGATATTTATGTTATTTTCTAATATTTTATATTTAATATAAGCTTTTAAATATAGAAATACCTTTTTCGGAAATTTACCTTTTTAATTCCATAACCCAGAAAACATAAAGATAACGAAAAAGCCAAAAAAAAAGATCTTAATATAAATATAATAAAAAAATATAATTTAAATACAAAAACGATTAATATATTAAATATGTTATCAAAAAAATTTACGAATAAAAGTTCGCTTAAGCCGGGAAAAATCAAAAATCAAAAAATTATAAAGGCCCTTAAAATTAAGGTATTAAAAAATCTTAATTTATAAAACCTTATATAAAGCAATAAAAAAATACGTAATTAAATTAAGATTTTTTTTTAATATAAAAACAAAACGTTTAAAATAATAATTAATTCCGGCGCAAAAAAATAATTTTATTTTTCTTACCGTAACAAAAAAATATTAAATTTCCTAAAAATATAAATTAAAATTTTACAAATTACGTACGGTAAATAAAAACCTATTTACATACGAAAGTAAGCAAGTTTTTCGGAAAATTAAAAAATTCCCAATATAAATTTAAGGATACCAGAAATACGTTTTACTGGACATTGCCGATATCTCTGGATATAATATTATTTTAGGAATACCTTGGCTTTATTCCAGCAACCTATAAATTAATTGAAAAAAACGAATATTCTTTTGGGATAAAATGCCAAAAAAGGATAATCGAAAAATTTGCTATATTATTAAGGAAATACGGATTTCTAATTAAGTTTTTACGGTACTGCCGGAATATCAAGGATTTAAGTAATTATTCAAAGATAAAAAAAATCATAAATTACTGCCATATAATTAATAAGATTATCGGATACCCATTAAAAAAGGGCATTACTCTAAATTTTATAAGATTTACCACATAAACCCAGAAAAGTTAAAGGCCTTATGGAAAAGCATATAACTAGATCTGAAAAAAGGATATTGTAACGAACCTGTCATATATCCACCTGGAGGTATAAGCAGTATCCGAAAAGGGTTCTTAATTTGCAGGTAACAATAGGGCGAAAAATAATTTAATGGTTTATTCGTTAAAAAGGTTTTTTAAAGATTCTCCCTTTAATTAAAGAACGGTGCAATTACCTCTTGGTTAAAGACTTAGATTAATAACTAAAAAGCGAAATTAAGTAAATGTTATTTATATAAAAGATTACTTTATTATATATTTTCCTTTATCTTTTTTAGTTTTTGGGGTTTACGAAAAACCATTTTTTCGTAATTTTTAAAGGTTTCCGGGTATCTTTGGAGATTAACAAAGATATACGTAAATCCGAGGTTTTTCCAAGCGAAATGGAAATCAAAATAAGTTAACTTATTTGGTTTTTTCCGGGTTTAATAAAATCCCCTTTTTGGACGTAATATTATTCCTTTTTTTCCAGGATTTTTATCCCTAAAAATTAACAAATAAGTTAATTTCCTTTTTTTTCATCTTTTTTATGTTGTATCATTATTAATTATGTTAAGCAAATTTTTAAAATGCGTCAAAACTTTTACTAAAAATCGTCGCGATTTCGTTAAGGCCATTTTTAATTTTGGTTTTGAAATTATGCCGTATATACGTTATTTCGAAAAAAAACTTTTTTGCAAAATGCTGGAGGGCCGGAAAAGTTATTAGAACTATTTATTGGTTAACGTCCAGATTTATGACGGAAATTACGTTTTATTTTTGTTTTTACAAAATATTCGGGTTGAAAAACTGCAGATAAAACGGGAAAAACGTTTAACGGTTTAATAATTCTAGAAATTATCCAACCGTATTATTTGTTTAAACCGTTAATCGGAATAGTTATATTCTAAAAAAATATTATTTATTTAAAAGGGTTTCAAAAGTATAGACGAATTGGAGGAATAAAAAAAAATGGAGGAAAAACGTTGTCGGATAGAAAAAAAGTAAGTATAGCTTACGTTAAAAACGGGTATTTCGGCAAAGGCCTTTATTTCTTTCGACTGGAACGATATAAAGTTAAACTTTTATGGGGGTACGTTATCGCCTATAACCTTAGCCGCTTTGGAAATGGTCGGTTAGGATTTTGGCGGTAAAACATTTTAATTAAGTCCATTATATTTGTTAAATGGTTAAATAATTCCCATATATTTTTTTCGGATAAATAATCTTTTTATTTAATTAAGTATTAAATTTTGTTTTTAATTATTTTGGAATCCAGTATTTATTTAATTTCGTATTTGTTAAAATCTTTTTCAAATTTTAGGTCCGTTTTTAGCAAGGCGTTTTTGGGTATTAATTTAAATAAAGAAATATGGAAAATAGGGTGTATTTTTATGTTTTTGAATAATAATAGTTAATAATTAATTTTGGAAACGATTTTATTAACTTTAAACAGGCCAAGTTTTTTGAAATCGAATTTATTACTAGGTTTTTTTGTTTTGATTTATGAAATATTCGAAATTACGTTTTGCTTTTAACGTAATAAATAAACTTTATTTCTTTTTGTTAAAATTAATTTTTTAATTTTTTTCCTGTTATAATATTAGGTTATTCGTTATTAAAGGAATTGTAATTTATTTTGGAAACGGGTTTAGATCGTTTTGATTTTTGTTATTAATATTTTTGCTTTTGGGGTAATTATAATAATTTTTGGTATTTTGCTAAATGGTTATTTAAGTCGTTTTACTTTTATATTGTATCCATATATAATTATATAAAAGGATATATTTATATTTTCGTTAATAAATATGTTATAAACGATTTATGCTAATAGTAAAAGTTTTACTTAATTATTTTATTAGTAATTAATATAATTTCGAAAATATTATTTTAATATTTAATTAAACCGTTTTATTTATTTATTTATTTAAGGATAATACGCTGTCGAAAATTTAAATTTAATACCGATTTATTTAAAAAAGTTGGTATTAAACTTTAAAATAAAAAACGTATTTTTGTTAAAAATAATTTTTTTTAATATTTTATGTTTATTAAGGTAATATCTAATAAAAGTATAAGCCAGTTATTTTGCCGTTACGTTTTTTTTAAAAGGTAAAAAATATCCATATTTAGTAAATCTGTTAATAATTACTTATATTCCGTTATATTCGACTTTAATAATTAAGTTTTTAAATAAAAATAAGTTAATAATAAAATTTTAAGTTATAATATTTTATACCTTATTTGGAATATTAATAAATTATAATAACCTGTAAGGTTTATAACGTATTACTTTAGCTTTATTACAAATATTATAATCCTTAATTATTTTTTTAATTATTCGTTATAATTTTGGAAAATTATATTTTTCTTATAGCCGTCTGGTAATTTTAAAAATTTTTTGATATTTATATAATAAGTTTTTATGAAATTCCTTTACGAATTATTTTTGTTAATCTTTTAAAACATAAATTTTTCCATAGTATAATAATTAATTTTTTAGCTATTTTTTTAATTGCTAAACTTTTTTCTATTTTTCCATATCGTAAAAATTCCGGAACTATATTAAAAGTTTTGTAATTAGTTTTTTTACGATTTTACATAATTATATAATGCTATCCTTATTATATTATAATATTTGCATATTTTTTTTAAGAACTTTGGAATCGTAATTTTCTTTGCGATTAAAAATATCCGCCTAAATATTTTTTTTTTTAATATAATATATTTTAAAATTAAATCTGGATAAAAAAATTATCCATTTTTCATATCGTTTATTTAATTTTTAAGCTTTTATAAATTACGTAAAATTTTTATAATTAAAATAAATATCAAAAAGTTTTTTTATTTTATTAAAGTAAAGTTTTTATTTTTTAAAAATATTAATAATTATTAATAACTTTTTATTATAAATTTAATATTTAAATTTTACGTTTCGAAATGTTTTTAAATAATAAGCCATTAGGTATTATTTGCCGTTATTTTTTTGTTATTTTAAAATTGTACTTAGGGCATATTTTAAAGTATTAATTTTTAAGCATTTTTTCTTATTTGGATTTAGTATTTTTATTATTAATTCGTTAATAATTATTTTTTTTAATTTTCGGAATACTTTTTTTATTTCCTTTAAAAACTTAAATTTTTTTTTAACGTATTCCTTAGTAATAAGTTTCGTTAATGGTTTAACGATATCTCCGTATTTTTCGATTAGGCTGCGTACGTAATCCGTAAATCCTAAGATTTGCCGGATATTTATAACGGTCGCCTTATTAAGGATAAGCTAGTTTTTGATTATTTTTAATTTAAAGCGTTAAATTTAAATTTAACCGGAAATAAAAATAAATTTTAAAAAATTTAATTTTTGCATATACCATATATTTTTAGCTGGGTTAATTCGAATATTAACTTTATTTAAAGTTTTAAATATTTAAACCATATACTTTTTATGTTCCTTTAAGGTTTTTAAATAAATAAGGATATCGTTAAGGTAAACAAATACGAATTTATTTAGGAACTTCCGAAAAATAATTATTATTAAATTTTGGAAATTAACGGGGGCATTAATAAATCTTATAGGTATTATTTGGTATTTATAAAGTCCATATACCGTTCTAAATATTATTTTCCATTTTTTTCCTTTAATTATTTTAATACGGTAATATCCGTCGCGTAAATCGAATATTATAAATTATTTAATTTTATTGGTATTTTTTTTAAAATATTTATAAATATTAAAGGATATTTATTTTTAATTATAATATTATTTAATTATTTATAATTAATTATTTTTCGATAAATAAGGTTTCCGTTTTCGTTAATTTTTTACTTATTATTTTTAATTTTTAGTACCATAAGGACGGGATATTTAACAGGGGAGTTAAAAAGTTGAATATATCTTTTTTTTAAATTTAATTATATATTTTTTTATAAGGCCTTTAATTTTTCTGGGTTTATATGGTAAATTTTATAAAGCTTAAGGTAATACCTTTTTTTGATAAATATCCGATAATCCTATTAATTATATAACGGTAATTTATAATTTTTTTTATTTTTAAATAATTGCTTAAATTTTTAATATTCCAGCAGTACCGTAAAAACTTAATTAAAAATCCGTATTTCCTTAATAATATAACAAATTTCTTAATTATTTTTTCCTAATATTTTATCTTAAGAAAATATTCGTTTTTTTTAATTAATTCGTAAATTATTAAAATAAAATTAAAATATTCCTAAAATAATATCATATTTAGAGATATCGGCAATATCCAATAAAACGCATTCTTAATATCCTTAAATTTATATTAAGAATTTTTTAATTTCCTGAAAAATTCGCTTATTTTTATATATAAACAGGCTTTTATTTACCGTACATAATTTATAAAATTTTAATTTATATTTTTAAGGAATTTAATATTTTTTTATTATAACAAAAAAAATAAAATTACTTTTTGCGCCGGAATCGATTATTACTTTAAACATTTTGTTTTTGTATTAAAAAAAAATCTTAATTTAATTATATATTTTTTTTATCGTTTTATATAAAATTTTATAAATTAAAATTTTTTAATACCTTAATTTCGAAAACCTTTATAATTTTTTGATTTTTAATTTTTTCCGGTTTAAATAAATTTTTATTTGTAAGTTTTTTTAATAATATATTTAACATATTAATCGTTTTTGTATTTAAACCATATTTTCTTATTATATTTATATTAAAATTTCTTTTTTTGGCTTTTCCGTTATTTTTATATTTTCTGGGTTATGGGATTAAAAAAATAAATTTCCGAAAAAGGTATTTTTATATTTAAAAACTTATATTAAATGCAAAATATCGGAAAATAATATAAATATTTTTATAATATGGCTTTTTAATTCCGTTTTAATTTAAGGTGCAAATAATAAAATTTAAGGTATTTTGGTTATCGGAAAGTTTCAGTATATCGGTATTTATCGTTTAATTCGGTAAATATTTCGTTATTTTATTTAGGCCAAAAATCGTTATTTTCTTTGGCTTTAAAATAAATAAAATAATTATTATTATAATAAATAACAAAATGTAATAAATTATAAGGGTTTACCATTAACTTTTTTAAGTAAATAATATATTTTAGAAATTTATAAAGTTTTGAAAATAATTATCCATAATTATTAATATTTGGCCAAAATTAATTATTTTTTATATATATCTTATATTTTTAGGAATTAAAATAATATTAATATCTTAATTTTATGGTTATTTTAAAAACCGTTTATCTTAAATGGTATTTATAAACTTTAATTTTAAAATTTTAATAAATAAGATAATTTTTATATTTTGGGATATTATTTTAAATTTAAGTAATTATGGCAATAATAAATTTTGGCTAAAAGGAAATTAAGCTAATTTTTTTCTTTTCTTTTTTTACCTTATTGTCGGTTTTTTGTTTAGCCGTTTTAGCTTTTTTTTAAGGTTAAAAAATTTTTCCCTTTTTAGAATTCCTCTGGGCAAGAAAATAATATTTATTCTTAAAATACCCTTTTTTGCTATAATTAAAATATTTTATTTTAAACTTATTTTTTTTTGGGTTTTTTCGAAACGGAATTTATTTTTTTTTAAGGTTTACCTTTATCTTTTTTATTTTAATTTTTCGAATTTTTATTTTTACCTTATTTGCCGGTCCTTTTTTTCTTAAGGTACCGATTAAAAGTACGTTAATTAATAATAATAACCTTATTAATATATTTTATAAAAAATTCATTTTTTAATTTTATATATAATTTATTTTTAATTTAAGGGTTTAAATTATTATAATAAAAATAAAATAACGTATTTTTTAATAAGTTAAAAATAATTATTAAATAATTAAATTTAATTATATATTTAGTTATTAATTTAATTTAATAAAAGAAATAAAATTACTTAATTACGTCCTATTTTTTATCGGGATTTCCGAATAAGGCGTATATTTTTTCTTTAAAGTTTTTATACCTATTAAAAATATAATTAATAAAATTTAAAAATTTTTTTGGATATTTTTTAAGGTAATCCGTTAAAATAGGTTTAAACCATTAACGAATTTATCCGGTTAATAACTAAAAAATAACCATTATTTTTTAATAATTTTCCGTTAAGGAATTTTTATAAAATTTAAGGTAAAATCTAATTTAAACCAAAAATCCATTAAGGTTTTTTAATCCGTTATAAGGTTTTAAAAAAGTTAATTTATAACTTTTAATATTTGGTATTCCGTGGTAATTAGGTAGTAAAATTATTTTTTCTTACGTCCGGTTTATACCAAATAAAGGCAGAACCAAAATTTTTCCTTATATTTATCTTATGTCAGTTAAAAATGGTTAATAACCGGCTCTTTGGCTTCGTCCCCTAAGGGAGCCAAATTAAGGGAAGGCTAGTTTCTTGGCGAGTTAGGCATTTTCTTTTTTTAGGCTCTGGACTTTTTGGGCCAGGAAATCCAGTTTTTTTTCCGTAATAAATTCTTTTTTTTCACCTTTTTAGCTTTTTTGGCCTTTGGTTAACTTTAAATCCTGAATTTCGATAATTTCCTAAGAAATTAGGGAAAATTATTATTAAAATTAAAAAAAAAAAATTTTTTGGGATTAAGTAATAAGGGGTACCATATTATTAATTAATTAAAAAATTTTTTTAATAAAAGGTAAATTATTAAATCTTATTAATAACGTTTTATTAATTAATAACGGAAATTATATATATTATTTATTTTCTAAATATTATCTTATATTATCGTTTATATTAAATTTAAAAAGGCTTATATTTTAATTAAATAATAAATTATTTATCGGTTATTAATTAAAAAATTATCAAAATATAATAAATTTATTATATATTTATTTGAAAATATAAGTAATATCCGAAAAAAGTTTTTAATTTATAAGTAATAATAAAACGAAAAATAATTTAATAATTTATTCGTTAAAAAAAATTTTTAAAAATTTTCCTTTTAATTAAAAAATAATATAATTATTTTTTAATTAAAAATTTAAATTAATAATTAAAAAGCAAAATTAAGTAAATATTATTTACATAAAAAATTACTTTTTTATATATTTTCTTTTATTTTTTTTAGTTTTTGGGGTTTACGAAAAACCATTTTCTTATAATCTCTGGAAATCTCTGGGTATTTCTGGAGATTAACAGAGATATACGTAGATCCGAGGTTTTTCCAAGCGAAGTGGAGATCAAAACAGGTCAATTCACCTGGTCTCTTCCGGGTCTAGTGGAGTCCCCTTCTTGGACGTAACAACGTTAAATCGTTCGTAAAGGTTATTTTTAATAATAAAAGCGTCGGTAATTAGCTTTTGATCGTCGATAATGCCGATAACCTAAAATTATTATTTATCGATATAATATTAACCGATTATTTTTTATTTAACCGGAAAAGCTCGATTTTATTTATAACGTAAAATTATTAAATAATAATTAAATTCGATATCCGGGGATATATTATTATCCTGGAAAATATAAATAACGTAAAAATTACCGAATTATTATAAATAAATTTAAAAAAAATTAAATAAGCGATATTAAAAATACGGTACGTTTATGTTACGTTCAGAAGGGATTCCATTAGGCCCAAAGGAGGCCTAGGAAGTTGGAGACGTTCGGGATCTCCACCTTCCATCGGATAAACCTCGGGTCTCTGTCAATCTCCAGAGACACCAGGAAACTCGTGGACGACAAATACCATGGTTTCTCGAAATCCCCAGAAACCATAAAAAATATAAAAGATAAGAAAGATATATAAGGTTTGGGTTTCTTATATAAATAATTACTTACTTAATTTTTCGTTCCTTAATTATTAATTTAAGCTTTTAATTAAAAATAACTGTACCATTTTTTAATTAAAAAAAAATACCTTAAAATTTTTTTAACAAATACATTAAATTATTTTTCGCCTTATTATTACCTGCAAATTAAAATTTTTTTTGGATATTACTTATATTTCCAAATAAATATATAATAAGTTCGTTACATTTTAATAATTTTTTAATTAATAATTAACAGATAATTTACCGCCTAATTAAAGTATAAGCTTTTTTAAACTTAATATAAACAATAACATAAAACGACGTTTAAAAAATAAATAATATATACGATTCCCGTTATTGGCCAAAAAAACGTTATTAACAAGATTTAACGATTTACCCCTTATTGAAAAAGTTTTCCAACTAATTAATAATATGGTACCTCTTATTATTCGATTTTAAGGAGGCCCGTTATTTTCGCAACCCAGATAGCAACTTACCCCGGCCCTTAAGGATACCATTAAAGTCCAGGGAAAGGAATCGGAAAAAAAAGCGGCTAAAAAAAAGGTTAAAAAAAAGTATGGGGCCGAAAGCCAAAAGAAAAAACTTATTACGAAGGAAAAATTAAATGCCTTAACAGTAAAAATCCGAACCTTAAGAGAAAAAAATGCTCGGCTTACAAAAGGAAAAAAACCAGTTTTTCCTTAATTTAGCTTCCCCAAAGGGCAAAGCCAAGGGGCCGGCTACCGACCCTTTTTGCTGGACCTAAGGCGAACGCAAGAAAAAGCCTCGATTTTGCCATTATTCGGCGTAATTCGGATACGGGAAGGAATTATTTTACCCCTTAATTATTATGGAATGCCAGACGTTAAGGGCTATAAGTTAATTCTCCCTAAGCCTTACGATAAATTAAAGGACCCTAATGGATTTTTGGTTTAGGCAAGGTTTTACCTTAAGTTTTATAAGAATTCTTTGCCGGAAAAATATTAAAAAATAATGGTTATTTCCTAACTGCTAATTGGATAAGTTCGCCAATAATTCGAACCCATTTTGACGGATTACCTTAAGAAATACTTAAAGGAATTTTCGGACCTTATTAATTATATTTTTAGCGATTACGAAAACTTTAAAGAAAAAATGCGCGCTTTATTTAGTAATCCCGATAAGAAATAAAACGTTATTAAATAATTTCATTTTTTTTACCAAACCAAATTAATATCCGAATATACGATAAAATTTAACCGCTTAGCCGTTATTTCGAATTTACCAAAAAGCGCATTATTTTATCCTTATTATGATGGCTTAAAGCCTTAAGTTAAAAACAAACTATATATAGAACTTAAAACTGGATCTTTTACAAAATATACAAATAAGGTTATTATCGTCGACCGACGAACCTTTAATCGGTATTTCGAGAAAAAAAGGACCGATAAACGAGGTAACGACAAAAGTTCCAACAGCCGAATTAAAAAAAATAAGGGCAAGTTTTAAAAGGAAGCGAATTTTGTTTCGAAAGAACCTAAGAAAAATAAATTTAAAGTAAAATGTTTTAATTGTAACAAAAAGGGGCATTTCAAAAGCGAATATCGCTCCCCCGCTAAGAGGAATTCCAAAAAGGGAGGAATTCCTTAACCCCAGAAGAAAGTTAAAGCGGCTGAACAAAAAACTGACAGTAAGGCAGAAAAGGAAAAAAAAAAATTAGCTTAATTTCCTTCCAGCCAGAATTTATTATTGTTATAATTATTCAGATTTAGAACGATAACCTAAAGTACGAAGATTATTTTATTTGCCAGGATTTTAAGGTTAAAACCTGTAAATACCATCTTGGATAAACGGTTTCCAGGATAGCCATAAAGTTAGGATACCAGTATTACCTTAATTCCCAAAAGTATAAGATACATATAAAGGACGGTTAACTTCGATTAAATATTAATAGTTACGGATAGTTATTCCCAAAGTTTTACGAACTCCCAAAATATACTATTTACAAAAAAATATTATCGGTAAACCTTTACGACCTATTATATTTTATTATTTGCTATTAGGACGATTATTTTATTTATTTTAAAACCAAAAAAAATAATAACTTTTGGCCCGGATAAAATAATAAGATTTTTACCGAACCAAACGATAAATGCCAATATATTAAAATTTCCCGATAGCCAGAATACCTTAAGTTTTATTATTTACACCCCGAGTTAAAACGGAATTAAAAGGTTATATCATAAAGATACCTGTATTATTTCCCGATGTTTTGTATTTAATACGAACTCCTAAATATAGGAATACCTCCTTCGGAAATTCACCTTTTTAATCCTATGATTCGGGAGATACGGAACAAAAAGGTAAACCAGGAAAAAAACCAGATTTTGAAGCCCTAGTACAAGTACGGCAAAAAAACATGGTTCCGGTACAAGAACAACTAATGTACCAAATATATTGTTAAAAAAGTTCGCAAATAGAAGTTCGCTTAAATTGGAAACCATTAAAAATCAAAAAATTATAAAGGCCTTCGAAAATAAAATATCGAAAAGCTTTAATTAATAAAACCTTATGCGAAATAACGAAAAAAACGCGTAATTAAATTAAGATTTTTTTCCGATATAAAGGTAAGGTGCTTAAGGCCATAATTAATTCCGGAGCAAAAAGTAATTTTATTTTTTCCGTAATAGCGGAAAAATATTAAATTTCCTGGAAATATAAGTTAAAGTTCTATAAGTTACGTACGGTGGACGGCAGCCTATTTATTTACGAAAACGGACGAGTTTTTCAAGAAACGGAAAAACTTTTAATGCAAATTTAAAAACACCAAAAATACGTTTTATTAGATATCGCTAACATCTCCGGATATAACATTATCTTAAGAATATTTTAGTTTTATTTTAGTAATTTACGGATTAATTAAAAAAAACGAATATTTTCCTGGGACAAAATGCCAAATAAAGATAATCGAGAAATTTGTTATGTTATTAAGAAAGTACGGGTTTTTAATTAGATCTTTACGGTACCTCCGGAATATTAAAGATTTAAAAAATTATTTAAAAATAAAAAAAATTACGAATTACCGTTATACGGTTAATGGGATTACCGGATATTTATTAAAAAAGGGTATTATCCTAAGCTTTATAAAATTTACCACATAAATCCAGAAAAGTTAAAAACTTTATAAAAAAGCATATAATTAAATTTAAAAAAAAATATATTTAACCTTTTAATTTTTTTGTTAAATATCTAATTTTTATAATACCAAAAACTAAGGATAACAAATAAAGGATTAATAAGGACGGAAATTTTATTTACCGAAAAGTAATTAATTATAAATAATTAAATAATATTACGATCAAAAACGGATATTTTTTAATTTTTATAAATATTTTGAAGGAAAATGCTAATAAAGCCAAATGGTTTACGGCACTTAATTTTCGCGATAATTATTACCGTATCAAAATAACCAAAGGAAAAAAATAAAAAACGGCATTTAGGATAATATATGGACTTTACGAATATAAAGTAATACCTATGGGACTTATTAACGTTTCCGCCAATTTCCAAAGTTTGGTAATAATTACTTTCCGATAATTTTTAAACAAATTCGTATTTATCTATCTCGACGATATCCTTATTTATTCCGAAACTTTAAAAAAATATAAAAAATATATCGTTTAAGTACTTAAAATTTTGGACGAAATTAATATTCGAATTAACCTTATTAAGAACATATGGCGTATCCAGAAATTGGATTTTTTGGGATTTATTTTTATATTAAAACAAATTTAAATTTAACGTTCTAAGTTAAAAACAATTAAGGACTGGCCTATTTTTAATAAGGCGACCGTTATAGACATCTAACAGATCTTAGGATTTACGGGTTACGTACGTGGCCTAATTAAGGGATATGGAAATATAATTAGGCTTTTAATGAAACTTATTATTAAGGAATACGTTAGGAAAAAATTCGAACTTTTAAAAGAAATAAAAAAAGCGTTCCGGAAATTAAAAGAAATAATTACTAGCGGATTTATCGTAAAAATGCCAAATTTAAATAAAACGAAACGATTGAAAATAAATATTTTAAAGTATGCCTTAAGCGTAATTTTGGAATAACAAAAAGGTAACGGCAAATAATACCTAGTAGCATATTACTTTAAAGCATTCCGAAATACAGAATTCAAATATTAGATTTACGACAAAAAATTATTAGCAATTATTAATGCTTTTAAAAAATAGGAACTTTTTTTTAACGGAATAAAAAAATTTTTTAATATTTATTTTAATTACAAAAATCTTACGTAATTTATAAAAGCCCAAAAGCTAAATAAACGATATAAAAAATGGTGGATTTTTTTGTTTAGATTTAATTTCAAAATATATTATATTAAAAAAAAAATATTTAAGCGGATATTTTCAGTCGTAAAAAAGATTATAATTCCAAAATTCCTAAAAAAAATATGTAAATATTATAATGTAATAAGGATGGAATTATATATCTGTATAAAATAATAAAAAAACTAATTACCGAATTTTTAATACGGTTCCGGAATTTTTACGATATAAAAAAATAAAAGGAAATTTAATAATTAAAAGGATAACCTAAAAATTAATTACTGTATTATGGCAAAATTTATGTTTTTAAGGATTAATAAGAATAATTCGTAAAGGAATTCCATAAAGATTTATTATATAAATATTAAGAAATTTTTAAGATTATTTGACGGCTGCAAAAAAAATACAATTTCCTTAAGTTATGCCGTATGGTTAAAATAATTATTAAAAACTGTAACGTTTGTAATAAGGCTAAGGTAATACGCTATAAACCTTACGGGTTATTATAACCCACCGATATTCCGGATAAAGTATGGAATATTATAACTTGGGACTTTATTATTAATTTATTTCTATTTAAAAACCCAGTTATTAGAATTGAATACGACGGAATATGGGTAATTATTAACAGATTTACCAAATATAGGTATTTTTTATTTTTTAAAAAAAATATAACGGCAAAATAATTAGTTTACGTTTTTATTAAATAATATCTTAATAAATATGGGATATCTGAAAAAATTGTTTTAAACCGAAATATGCTATTTATTTTAAAATTTGGTATTAACTTTTTTAAATAAATTAATATTAAATTTAAGTTTTTGATAACGTATTATCCTTAAACGGATGGCCAAATCGAAAAATTAAACCAAATTTTAAAATAATATTTGCGAAATTACGTTAATTATTAATAAAATAATTAAGTAAAATTTTTATTATTAATATAAATCGTTTATAATATATTAATTAACGAAAATATGGGTATATTTCTTTATATAACTTGTAACAAACCTGTCATACATCCACCTGGAGGTATAAGCAGTATCCAAAAAGGGTTCTTGATTTGCAGGTAACAATAGGGCGAAAAATAATTTAGTGGTTTGTTCGTTAAAAAGGTTTTTTAAAGATTTTCCTTTTAATTAAAAAACGGTACAATTACCTTTTGGTTAAAGGTTTAGATTGATAACTAAAGAGCGAAATTGAATAAGTATTATTTATATAAAAGATTACTTTATTATATATTTTCCCTTATTTCCTTTGGTTTCTGGGGTTTACGAAAAATCATTTTCTCGTAATTTCTGGAGGTTTCCGGATATCTTTAGAAATTAATAAAAATATACGTAAATCCGAGGTTTTTCCGAACGAAATAAAGATCAAAATAAGTTAATTTACTTAATTTCTTCCGGGTTTAATAAAGTTCTTTTTTTAAACGTAATATTATTCCTTTTTTTCCAGGATTTTTGTCCTTAAAGATTAATAGGTAAGTTAATTTTTTTTTTATCTTTTTTATATTATATTATTATTAATTATGTTAAGTAAATTTTCAAAACGCATTAAAACTTTTACTAAAAGTTATTACGATTTTACTAAAATTATTTTTAATTTTGGTTTTGAAATTATGCCGTACATACGTTATTTCGAAAAAAAACTTTTTTGTAAAATACTAAAAAGCCGGAAGAACTATTAGAATTATTTGTTAGCTAACGTTTACATTTATGACGGAAACCACGTTTCATTTTCGTTTTTACAAAATATTCGGGCTGAAAAATTACAAATAAAACAGGAAAAACATTTAACGGTTTAATAACTCCAGGAATTATCTAACCGTATTACTTATTTGGACCGTTAATCGGAATAATTATATTTTAAAGGAATATTATTTATTTAAAGGGATTTTAAAAATATAAACAAATTGGAAAAACAAAAAAAAATAAAAAAAAAACGTCGTCAAATAAAAAAGGAATAAGCATAACTTATATTAAAAACGGGTATTTCGGCAAAGGCCTTTACCTTTTTCGATTAAAACAACGCAAGGTTAAACTTTTATGGGGGTACGTTATCGCTTATAACCTTAACTGCTTTAAAAATAATCGGTTAAAATTCTGGCGGTAAAACATCTTAATTAAGTTTATTATATTCGTTAAATAATTAAATAATTTTTATATATTTTTTTCGAATAAGTAATTTTTCTATTTAATTAAATACTAAATTTTATTTTTAACTATTTTGAAATTTAATATTTATTTAATTTTATATTTGTTAAAATTTTTTTTAAATTTTAGGTCCGTTTTTAACGGGGCGTTCTTAAGTATTAATTTAAGTAAAAAAATATAAAAAACAAGGTATATTTTTATATTTTTAGGTAACGATAATTAATAATTAATTTTAAAAACGATTTTATTAATTTTAAACGGGCCAAACTTTTTAAAATTAAGTTTATTATTAAATTTTTTCGTTTTAATTTATAAGATATTCGAAATTACATTTTACTTTTAACGTAATAAGTAAATTTTATTTCCTTTCGTTAAAATTAATCCCTTAATTTTTTTCTTATTATAATATTAAATTATTCGTTATTAAAAAAATCGTAACTTATTTTAAAAATAGGCTTAAATCATTTTAATTTTTATTATTAATATTTTTGTTTTTAAAGTAATCGTAATAATTTTTAATATTTTATTAAATAATTATTTAAATTGTTTTATTTTTATATCGTATCCGTATATAAATATATAAAAAAATATACCTATATTTTCGTTAATAAATATATTATAAATAATTTATGCTAATAATAAAAATTTTACCTAATTATTTTATTAATAATTAATATAATTTCGAAAATATTATTTTAAAATCTAATTAAGCCGTTTTATTTATTTATCCGTTTAAAAATAATACATTATCGAAAATTTAAATTTAATACCAATTTATTTAAAAAAACTAGTACCAAATTTTAAAATAAAAAATATATTTTTATTAAAAATAATCTTTTCTGGTATTTTATATTTATTAAGGTAATATCTAATAAAAATATAAATTAATTATTTTATCGTTACGTTTCCTTTAAAAAATAAAAAATACCTATATTTGGTAAATTTATCGATAATTACTTATATTCTATCGTATTCAACTTTAATAACTAGGTCTTTAAATAAAGGTAAATTAATAATAAAATCCTAAGTTATAATATTTTATACCTTATTTAAAATATTAATAAATTATAATAACCCGTAAAGCTTATAACGTACTATTTTAATTTTATTACAAATATTACAATCCTTAATTACTTTTTTAATTATTTATTATAATTTTGGAAAATTATATTTTTCTTATAACCATTTAATAATCTTAAAAATCCCTTAATATTTATATAATAAGTTTTCGTAAAATTCTTTTATAAATTATTTTTGTTAATCCTTTAAAACATAAATTTTTTTATAATATAATAATTAATCTTTTAATTACCCTTTTAATTATTAAATCTTTTTTTATTTTTTTATATCGTAAAAATTCCGAAACCGTATTAAAAGTTTTATAATTAATTTTTTTACGATTTTATATAACTATATAATACCATCTTTATTATATTATAATATTTATATATTTTTTTTTAGGAACTTTAAAATCGTAATTTCCTTTATAATTAAAAATATCCGCCTAAATATTTTTTTTCCTTTAATATAATATATTTTAAAATTAAATTTAAATAAAAAAATTATTCATTTTTCATATCATTTATTCAGTTTTTAAATTTTTATAAATTATATAAAATTTTTATAATTAAAGTAAATATCAAAAAAAATTTTTATTTTATTAAAATAAAGTTCTTATTTTTTAAAAACATTAATAATTATTAATAACTTTTTGTCATAAATCTAATATTTAAATTTTGCATTTCGAAATACTTTTAAATAATAAGTTATTAAGTATTATTTGCCGTTATTTTCTTATTATTTTAAAACTACGCCTAAGGCATATTTTAAAATATCGGTTTTTAGGCATTTCTTTTTATTTGGATTTAGCATTTTTATTATTAATCTATTAATAATTACTTTTTTTAATTTTCGGAATATTTTTTTTATTTCCTTTAAAAGCTTAAATTTTTTTTAACGTATTCCTTAATAATAAATTTCGTTAATAATTTAACGATATTTCCGTATTTTTCGATTAAGCTATATACGTAACCCGTAAATCCTAAAATCTACCGAATATCTATAATAATTACCTTATCGGGAATAAATTAATCCTTAATTACTTCCAATTTGGAACGTTAAATCTGAATTTAACCGGAAATAAAAATAAACCTTAAAAAATTTAATTTTTGCATATATTATATACTTTTAACTAAATTAATTCAAATATTAACTTTATTTAAAGTTTTAAATATTTAAATTATATACTTCTTATGTTCCTCTAAGGTTTCTAAGTAAATAAGGATGTCGTCGAAATAAACAAATACGAATTTATCTAAGAACTTCCGAAAAATAATTATTACCAAACTTTAAAAATTAATAAAGGCATTAATAAGTCCTATAAGTATTATTCGGTATTCGTAAAATCCATATACCGTTCTAAATATTATTTTCCATTTTTCTCTTTTAACTATTTTAATACAATAATATCCATCGCGTAAATCAAATATTATAAATTATTTAACTTTATTAACATTTTCCTTTAAAATATTTATAAATATCAAAAAATATTTATTTTTAATCGTAATATTATTTAATTATCTATAATTAATTACCTTTTAATAAATAAGGTTTCCGTTTTCGTCGATTTTTTACTTATTATTTTTAATTTTTAATACCATAAAAACGGAATATTTAATAAAAAAATTAAAAAATTAAATATATCCTTTTTTCAAATTTAATTATATATTTTTCCATAAAACCTTTAACTTTTTTAGGTTTATATAATAAATTTTATAAAATTTAAAATAATACCTTTTTTTAATAAATATTTAATAATCCTATTAATTATATAACAATAACTTATAATTTTTTTTATTTTTAAATAATTATTTAAATTTTTAATATTCCGGCGGTACCGTAAAAACTTAATTAGAAATCCGTACTTCCTTAATAATATAACAAATTTTTCGATCATCCTTTTTTAGTATTTTATCCTAAAAAAATATTCGTTTTTTCTAATTAATTCATAAATTATTAAAATAAAATTAAAATATTCCCAAAATAATATTGTATCCAAAAATATTAACAATATCTAACAAAATACATTCCTAATATCCTTAAATTTGCATTAAAAAATTTTTAATTTCCCGAAAAATTCGTTTATTTTCATATATAAATAAGCTTCCATTTATTATATATAATTTATAAAATTTTAATTTATATTTCCAAAAAATCTAATATTTTTTTATTATAACGGAAAAAATAAAATTACCTTTTGCGCCGAAATCGATTATTACTTTAAATATTTTATTTTTATATTAAAAAAAATCTTAATTTAATTACGTATTTTTTTTATTACTTTATATAAAATTTTATAAATTAAAATTTTTTAATACTTTAATTTCGAAAATTTTTATAATTTTTTAATTTTTAATTTTTTCCGACTTAAGCAAATTTTTATTTGCGAACTTTTTTAATAACATATTTAATATATTAATCGTTTTTATATCTAAACCATGTTTTTTTATTATACCTATATTAAGATCTTTTTTTTTGGCTTTTCCGTTATCCTTATACCCTTTAAATCATAAAATTAAAAAAATAAATCTCCGAAAAAGATATTTCCATATCTAAGAACTTATATTAAATATAAAATATCGGAAAATAATATAAATATTTTTATAATATAGCCTTTTAATTCCGTTTTAATTCGGGATACAAATAATAAAATTTAAAATATTTTAATTATCGGGGAATTTCGGTATATCGGTATTTATTATTTAATTCGGTAAATATTTTATTATTTTATCCAGGCCAAAAATCGTTATTTTCTTTAGCTTTAAAATAAACAAAATAATTATTATTATAATAAATAATAAAATATAACAAATCGTAAGGGTTTACCGTTAACTTTTTTAAGTAAATAATATATTTTGAAAATTTATAAAGCTTTAAAAATAATTATCCGTAATTATTAATATTTGGCCAAAATTAATTATTTTTTATATATATCTTATATTTTTAAAAATTAAGGTAATATTAGCATTTTAACTTTATAATTATCCTGGAAGCCGTTTATCTTGGATAATATTTATAGGTTTTAACCTTAAAATTTTAACAAACAAAATAATCTTTATATTTTGGGATATTGTTTTAAATTTGAATAATTATAACGATAATAAATTCTGGTTAAAAAGAAATTAAGCTAACTTTTTTCTTTTCCTTTTTTGCCTTATTATCAGTTTTTTATTTAGCCGTTTTAATTTTTTTTTAAAATTAAGAAATCTTTCTTTTTTTAAAATTCATTTAAACAGAAAAATAATATTTATTCTTAAAATACCCCTTTTTGCCATAATTAAAATATTCCATTTTAAATTTATTTTTTTTAGGTTTTTTTAAAGCGGAACTTATTTCCTTTTAAAGCTTACCCTTATCTTTTTTATTCTGGCTTTTTAAGCCTTTATTTTCATTTCGTTTACCGGTCCTTTTTTTCTTAAGGTATTAATTAAAGGTATATCGGTCGGCAATAATAACCTTATCGATATATTTTACAAAAAATCCATTTTTTAATTCCATATATAATTTATCTTTAACTTAAGGTTTTAAACCATTATAATAAAAATAAAATAATACGTTTTTTAACAAATTAAAAATAATTATTAAACGGTTAAATTCAATTATATATTTAAATATTAATTTAATTTAATAAAAAAAATAAAATTACTTAATTACGTTTTATTTTTTATTAAAGTTTCCGAATAAAACATATATTTTTTTTTAAAAATTCTTATACCCGTTAAAAATATAATTAATAAAATCCGAAAATTCCTTTAAATATTTCTTAAAATAATTTATTAAAATAAATTTAAATTATTAATAAATCCGTCCGGTTAATAATTAAAAAATAGCTATTATTTTTTAATAATTTTCCGTTAAGGAATTTTTATAAAACTTAAGGTAAAATCTGGCCTAAACCAAAAATCTATTAAAATCCTTTAATTTGTTATAAAATTTTGGGGAAATTAATTTATAACCCTTAACGTCTGGTATTCCGTAGTAATTAAGCAGTAAAATTATTTTTTTTTACGCCCGGTTTACATTAAACAAAAGCAAAGCCGGAATTTTTCCTTATGTTTATCTTATATCGGTTAAAAATGGTCGATAACCGGTTCCTTAATTTCATCCCCTGGAAAAGCCAAATTAAGGGAAAGCTGGTTTCTTGGCGAATCGGACGTTTTCTTTTTCTAGGCTCTGGACCTTCTGGGCCAGGAAATCCAGTCTTTTTTCCGTAATAAGTTCTTTTTTTTCACCTCCTTAATTCTTCTGGCCTTTAGCTGGCTTTAAATCCTAAATTTCGATAATTTTTTAAAAAATTAAAAAAAATTATTATTAAAGTTAAAAGGAAAATCCTCCTTAAAATCGAATAATAAAAGGTGTTATATTATTAATTAATTAAAAAATTTCCTTAATAAAAAGTAAATCGTTAAATCTTATTAATAACGGGAATTATATATATTATTTATTTTTTAAACGTTATCCTATATTATCGTTTATATTAAATTTAAAAAAACTTATATTTTAATTAAACGATAAATTATTTATCGGCTATTAATTAAGGAATTATCAAAATATAACGAATTTATTATATATTTACTTAAAAATATAAATAATATCCGAAAAGAATTTTTAATTTATAAATAATAATAAGGCAAAAAATAATTTAATAATTTATTTATTAAAAAGATTTTTTAAAAACTTTCCCTTTAATTAAAAAACGGTATAATTATTTCTTAATTAAAAACTTAAATTAATAATTAAAAAACGAAATTAAATAAATATTATTTACATAAAAAATTACTTTATTATATATTTTCCTTTATCTCTTTTAATCTTTGGGGTTTACGAAAAATTATTTTCTCGTAATCTTTGGAAATTTCCGGATATCTTTAAAAATTAACAGAAATATACGTAAATCCGAGGTTTCTCCGAACGAAATGGAGATCAAAATAGGTTAGCTTACCTGGTTTCTTCCAGGTCTAATAAAATCCCCTTCTTGGACGTAACATAACTATATACGGACATAATATAAAAATAAAATAATTTAAATAACTGCTTAATAAAATACTAAAGATTATTACGATTACCCTAAAAATAAAAATATTAACTATAAAGATTAAAACGATTTAAACCCGTTTTCAAAATAAATTATAATTTTTTTAATAACGGATAACTTAATATTATAATAAAAAAAGAATTAAAGGATTAATTTTAGCGAAAAAAAATAAAGTTTACCTATTACGCCAAAGACAAAACGTAATTTCGAATATTTCATAAATTAAAATAAAAAAACTTAATAATAAATTTAGTTTCAAAAAGCTTAAACCGTTTAAAATTAACAAAATTATTTCTAAAATTAATTATAAATTATCATTATTTAAAAATATAAAAATACACCTTATTTTCCATATTTTTTTACTTAAACCAATATTTAAGAATGCCCCGTTAAAAATAAATTTAAAATTCGAAAAAGATTTTGACAAATATAAAGTTAAACGAATATTAAATTCTAAAATAATTAAAAATAAAATCCAATACTTAGTTAAATAAGAAAAATATTTATATAAAGAAAATACATAAAAACTATTTAATTATTTAACGAATACGATAAACCTAATTAAAACGTTTTACCGCCAAAATCCTGATTAATTATTTTCAGTACGGTTAAGGTCGTAAGCGATAACGGTTTTTTATTTAAATTAACCTTTACGGCACTTTAATCGAAAAAAGTAAATACCTTTATTAACGTATTTAGTTTTAAAGCAAACTGTACTTACTCCTTTTTTTTACGATCCTTTTCCGTATTCAGTTTTTTTCGCTTTTTTAATTTATCCATATTTTTAAACCCCCTTTAAATAAATAATATCTTTTTAAAATATAATTATTCAGATTAACGATTTAACCGAATAATACGATTAAATAATTTTTAGAGCTATTAAATAATTAAACGTTTTTTTCGGTTTATCCGGAATTTTTCGGCCCGGATATTTTTAAATAATAAAAGCAAGATATGGTTTTTATTATAAGATTAAATATTGGCCGCCAAATAATTTTAATAGCTTTTTCGATTTTTTAATATTTTGTAAGAAAATTTTTTCTTGAAATAACGCGTATACGGCATAATTTCGAAACCAAATTAAAAAATCGATTTAATCAGTTCGTAACGATTTTCAATAGAAAATTTGATACGTTTTCGAGATTTGTCCGATATGGTCAAATATAGTGCTATAACGTAAAGAAGGAAAAGAAGTTAAGGATTTACTTTTTTTATTTTTGGGGACAAAAATCCTGGAAGGGAGAGAATAATATTACGTTCAGAAAGGACTCCATTAGGCCCAAAGGAGGCCCAGGAAGTTGGAGACGTTTGGGATCTCCACTTTTTATCGGATAAACCTTGGGTTTCTGTTAATTTCCAGAGATACCAGGAGATTCGTAAACGACAGATATTATGGTTTTTCGAGATCCCCAGAGACCATAAAAGATATAAAGGATAAAAAGGATATATAAGGTTTGGGTCTTTTATATAAATAGTTACTTACTTAATTTTTCGTTCCTTAGTTATTAATCTAAGCTTTTAACCAGAGGTAATTATACCGTTCTTTAATTAAGAAAGGAATACCTTAAAATCTTTTTAACGAATACATTAAATTATTTTTCGCCTTATTGTTACTTGCAAATCAAGACCCTTTTCGGATACTGCTCATACCTCCAGGTGGATGTATGACAGGTTCGTTACAGTTTATTAAAATTCCTGGTTAATTTGCCCTTAATTATTAAATAAGTATTTATATATATAGCCAAAACAAAAATTTCGATTATTAAATATTTTAATTATTATTAATTAAATAATAAAATTATAATTAAATTTTTAAATTAAAATTTCGAAAATTACGATTATTATAAAAATATATATAATTGTTACAGGAACCAGGGTTCCTGCCTCCAAGAAACCTACCTTTGAGGCCTAGCGCGGACCTGTCACGGCTAAACTCCGGACAGGGAAGCT
>QJNS01000341.1:0-67744 GCA_004154925.1 Monosporascus cannonballus | reverse complement strand
ATTATTATTATTATTATTATTATTATTATTATTATTATTATTATTATTATTATTATTATTATTATTATTATTATTATTATTATTATTATTAAAAATAAATATTTTTTTTAATTTTTTATATATACGTTATATGTATGATAAATTATTAAATATATTAATTATTAATCGTAATTATTATTATTATATAATTTTATTTAAATTTGTTAATAATAATTATGGTAAATATTTTTTAAGTTTAGCGTATTACGGCCGTTTACGTTCGCGTAACGTATATAGCGCGTACGGAGGCCGTTACCGCCGCCGTTACTACCGTAAATGCCGCGGCTGACGCTGAACGCGAATAGGACGTTTTTGTTTCGTCCACGTTTGCGCCTATTACCGCGCCTGTAACGCCCGTAATACCCGTAACGCCCGTTTGTCCGTCCCGTTAGCGTTCCGCGCGTAAAATGCGCCGTTCCGAACCTTGTTTCGGTTATTTGCGTTCCGCGTGTGCCGGCCGTTCCGACGGTACGTATTATAACGCCGCCGTAGGTAATCGTTATTAGCATTACGCCTCCGGGTATATTTGCGTACCGGTATACGTATTTTCTTATTTTTTAGAAATTTTATTTATTATTAATTATTAATTATAACCTTATTATCGCCCGTGCCGCCGTAATACGTTTTATAAAAACGTTCGAAAATAATATTTTCTGTTATATATATATTTTTTTATTTCCGTTTTTATATTTTAAAAAAGGTATTAATTAAGATTATAAAAAGTAAATCATTTTTATACAATTATTTATATATTTTTCAAAAAATAAAAAAAAATTAAACAAAATACGAATATGTTTATTATTATAATATTTGTTAATATTATAACGTTTACCGGTAATACGTTTGTTATATGCGCGTAAATATTAGCTTTAATTAAGTAAATTTTTAATTTATTTTTATTATTAATATAATAATAATAATATTAATAATTTTTTGGGATTTCTTTTAAAATAATTTAAAAAAATTTCGTTTCGAAAATGTTAAACCTAATAAAATATTATATATTTTATTTGCTTTTATATTTTTCCGATTATATTTCTTATAAGTTTTTAAATTAAAAAATAATTTAAAATATTTAAATTATAAATAAATAAATTACGTTAAATAATTTATAAATTTATTTTTAACGTAATTATATATTTTATATATCAAGATAATATAATTATATATTTATTTTTTATTTGTTTATTATAAATTTAATTATTTATTTATTATTATAAAAAATTTAAATTTAATTTAATATTAATTTTAAATTTCGAAATAAACGTTTAAAAATTAAAACTTTTTTAATTAGAAGTTGTAATACAAATAATTTAAGTTTTATTACAAAAATTATTATATAATTTTGAAAAGATCGTTACGTTTTGTAATTATTAATAAATAATATATTTTTTATGATTAATAATATTCGAAGTTTTATATTTTTATCTTTATATATAATTATTAAAAAATACATATAATAAAAATAATAAATTATTTTATTAGCCGTTTTAATATATTTATTAAATAAATTAATTAAAAGTTTTAATAATACGGAAATTACGTAAATTATATTTAAACGGATTATTATTATTATATATAAAATAAAATTTATGCATTTTTAATAATTTTTAATTTATTTTTTAAATATTATTCCGGTATTAAGAATAAATTGTTTAATTTTTAAAACAGTTAGTAATACGTATACGTTTTTTATGAATTTAAAATAAATAACGATTTTTTAATATAAAAGTTACAAACTAAAAGGATTTTTTTAATTTATTCCGAATTATTTAAATATCTAGAAATTAATTTATTTTATTTTAATTTTTAATTTTATATATTTTTTAACTTTAAGAATAATTTATCGGTTTAGTATTAATTTTTCCGGTATTAAAAAAATAATAAATTATTGATAAAAAATACGAAAACGAATATACGTTATTTATTATAAAATAAATATTGTTTTTTTAAAAATATAGTAATCCTTAATTTTTATAAAATAAAAATAATTCCCGATATTATAGTAAAAATAGGTTCTTAAATTTACATAACGTTTATTCGAATTTTACGTATATTCCGTTTTTTTAAAGTTATTAAAAAAAGTATAAATTATTTTGGCTTATTTTTTGTAAAAAGCGTTTAAAAAAGTTATTTCGATATCGAATTAACAAATTTTAAGGTCGAATTTAATAATTATAATTATAAACGTAATAATATAAATATTAATAAGTAAATTGCTTTTTAAAGATTTCCGCGTTCGTAAATACGTAATTTATAACGTTTTAGTTAATTATTTTTATTAAATTTATATATAAAAACTTATTTTAAAGGGATTAGTTGAAATTTAATTTATGTAATCGATATTTTCTTTTATATTTTACGTTCCGTAAACGTTTTAATCTTTTTTTTTAGTATTTGTTTAAAAATTTATTTTAAAAGGTATTTTTCGAAATTTCTTTTAAAATTTAGGCGGCTTAATTAATTAATTTTATGGATTTTAAATTTACCAGGTATTACGCTTAGTTTTTTAATGTTTTTTGTAATGCTTTTATTATAATTATTAGATAAAAAATATAAAGCTTTTCGTATTTTTATTTTGCTGCGTATTATAATAACGGAAATAAATAAATAATTTTTTTAAATTTCAATTTACGGTTAAACATATTTTATTATTTTTATAAATTACGGTAACATTTACCGAATAAACGCCGCCGTTTTTAATATTATTAGGATTTTTTCGTTTCCGCAAATTTTTATTTTTGCGAATAAATATTTACGGTTATTTTTCCTTGTTTTTTTAGATCTGAAAATACGGAAAGTAAAGTTTTTCTAATTACCGGAACTTTTTTTATTTATTGGAATTCCGAACTTAATTTGAAGTATATGCGAATAAATTAATTTATTTGTGGTTTTCGTTAAATGCATTTCCCGGAAAGTTTTTTTCGTATTATTTTCCTTGCAGTAAACCTGCAGATATTCCGTTGGCTTTATATTTTTAATAAATAATTAAGCTTTAGTTTTAACAAATAGTTAAGTTTTATTTTTTCAAGTATTTTCTTGAATTTTATTTTCTGAATTAAAAATATTTTTAAAAGTTAAAAATTTACGATTAACTTTAATTTTGTCCGTAAAGTTTTTTATTCTTAAGTTTTAATTTTCCGGTTAGCCATCCGTAAAGTTTTTAAGTTTAAGATTAAAATTTTTTAGGTTTTTTATAATATTATAATTAATATATAAGTTATCTTATACGTTAATTATTTCGAAAATTAAATCTTTTTTTAATTAGGCTTTTAAAAATATAAAAATTTTATACGAATTTCTGGCTTATAATTAAGGTAAACGTTTTTTTTAAATTAATAAAAGATATTTTTATTAAACGTAACGTTATATGTAATAATAACTTTACGGAATTTGGGCATTTATATTCAGTAAATGTTAAAAGTTTGGTATTTTATTAAATATCCGATATAAATTTTTGGTTTAAGTTTTTATATTTATCTATTTATTTTTGTTTTTCGTTTTTTTGGTAACGGTTACGTTCGTACGCCGTATATAAAAATCCTAAATTAATTAAGCTTAAAGTTTACAATAATTATATTAATTACGGCGGAGCTGTATTAGCGGAAATATTGCTTAAATTAATAAGCAAATATTTTATTAAGTAAGAATTAATTGTAAAAATAATTCGGGCTTATAATATATAATTACGTTATTATTTTTATTGTTTTAAGCTAAAGTTCCTTAAGAAAATTTATTTTCAGCCTTATTTTAAAATTTTTATTAATTAGCTTTTGGCTTATTTATTCGTTTTTTTATAGGTTTTTTGGTATATAAAAATAAAAACTTAAATTTAATTTTTTTAATATATTATACTTAATAGATTTTATATCTGTTTATTATAATTGGTTTAATATTATTATTTTACTTAATTTTATAAATAAGAAACTTATATTATTTGCGTACTTAATATTCGAAATCCTTAATAATTCGGAACCTTATTTTTTAAATATAATTAATAATTAAAAAAGCGGAAAATTTCTTATTATATTTATTTTTAATTATTAGAAATTATTTAAAGTTATTGTAATTCGTAAAATAATTAAAATAATTTTATATAATACGTTAAAAAGGTTTAAGAGCTTAGCTTTTTAGTAAATGTTTTGAAATTATTTAAAAGGTATATATATAAATATAAGTTTTATATTTCCGGCGCGTTATTTCTTTTATAATAACGTTTTTAACGTTTTTAACGAATAATTTTAACGTCGTAAATCTTAAATGTCTTGATTTTAGGTATTAAAAATTCTTTGTTTTTATATGGGGGCATAAGAAATTTTTAATCGTTTTTCTGGTTTTTTTATTAATCTTTAAATATATTAAAATTTGAATTGAGTTTTGCGAAAATATTAATAAAATATTCGAATTAAAAAAACCGCTTAAATTCGAAAAAAGCTAAATTATATAATTATTAGAATTTCGCAAAAATAATATTTTTCTTAATTCTTTTTATTTTAAGGGAATAATTTAAACCGTAATACTAGATCCAAGTTTTACGAAATACAGTTTTTGAAATAATATTAACGTAAAATTATTTTATTATTATTATATCCTTAAATATAAAATTATGTTTTAATTTATTAAAGGTTTTATATAATGCTTTTTTAATTATTTTTTTATGTTATTAATTGAAAATAAGGAGATATTCGTTTTTATTATATTTTCCGTAATATTAAGTATAAAAGTGTCGAAAATAAATACGCTTCGAAAATTTATTAAATATTTGATCTTATAATTATCGATTAAAGTAAATTGGGATAAAAAATATATGCTAAAATAAATAATGGTATAAATTCTTAAAGCTGGATTAAAAGGATTAAAGGTACGTAAATTAATGAACGCCGTAATAATATTGCCGAATTACATAATAAAAGTAAGCGTTAATTATTTTATATTTTTTTAAATAATTCTTTTTTACTTAAAGAAATTTATAAGATTTTTACGGAATTTTTTTTACTGATTATGCTTAAACCGTTTACGAATCCCTTTAATATTTTTTTAATTTAAGTAACGGAATTTTCGGATAATTATTCCTATAATTACAAAACGTAAATAAGCGTATTCGTTAAGTTTTTATAAATAGGTTTTATTTAACGTAATTAGGTAAGGATATTTGTTTTTTTTAGGCGTATTTGGCGGAATGGAACTTATGTTAAGTTATGATGGTATTTTTTTTTCAAATTGCGATCGTGGTAATATGGTAACGAAAATCCCGAGTTTTTTTGATTTCGGCCTTTAATTTATTTTTATGGCATATGGCCGAAAATTAATCCTTAAATTTTTTTAAAACTTATTATGGATTTATTAAAAAAATTATTCTTAATAAGGTTAATTAATTTCCGTTATTTTTAATTTAGTACGAAACGTTTTTTATAGCGTTTAGTAAATCCTTTGCCGTAAGCATTCTTTTAATTTCCTGAAAGTTATATACCTTTGCTTTAATATAAGTAACGTATTAGGTCTAATGTTATTAATTAAGCTTTATATGGCTTATTTTAACTAGGCGCAGGGCTTTATGATAGTTCTTATGTACCATCGAAATAATGCTTAATAAAAAAGGGGCGAATTAATTCTTTAATTTCTTAAGCAAATCCTGTATTATAGTTTTTCTTTAGATAATTAAGGTAATTTAGGCATTTTTAAAAATTTAGTTTTCCATTATTACGTTAATTTATATTTAAATATTAAGGTATCGGATATCAGTTTTAAAAGTTTCCCGTTATTTTTTGCGTACGGTTTCCATAAAACGTTTAATATTCCTATTGTATTTTTTTTCAAAATTATTAGGGAATAGCTTTTTAGGCTTTTTTGAAAAAGGTCCATATTAAGCAATATTAATATAAAAATCTTCCCAAAGAGCTAATGCCTTTATATGTTACTTTTTCGTTTTGGCATTAGTTTTTATAATATATTTTTTAATTAAAAGAATTGCTCGAAGGCCCGTAAAATAATCCGCGTTAAATGCATTAAGGTTTATAAGGTGTTATACGCCGCATAAAACAACGTTAAATCGTAAAAAAAAAAATTAATTAAGGTAATTAAAATAATTTTTAAGGAATACGTCCTTAAAAATGAGATTATTCGATATATTAATAGGTAATATAGTATTTTAAATTAGTAAATAAAAAGTTACGATTAATTTAACTATAGTTATTTTGCGTAATTAAAGTACCGGGCTTATAACTGTTACAATTAGGCTGATCGCGAAAAAAGATTGTATAAAGTATGGGAAGTGATAATTATCTGATTAGAATTGAGCTCTAAGGAGCGGTAGCTAGGAAGCTCTCTATATACTGTGGGAGCGCCGGAATAAGGTTCTTCCGGGTGCTGTGGAGCTTGATGACTAACACAGATACCCCTATTCCACGACACCTCCGTAACTCAGGGGTAATGCTCACGACCGACTTGATGGCCAGTGCGGTTTTATCAAATAGTAAGCTAATGGTGGTGGTCAGAGTCAGAGGTCCATATTGCAGTTTATGGGTTTGTCCCTGGACCTGAAGCGGGTAGCCTAACACGATATGAATAACCGTTTACATGGAACAACACGGTGACTGAAGCGTCTCATCTGCAACCAGTTTCGGAGACTAAGCATCTGCGACGTAAATGCCACGATGAAGAGTACGATGAAAATTTTCTCGTCTTGGTCGGATTGAGGTCCGGGGCTACACTGTTTATTCGGTTCAACTAACTGGCGGTGCAAGCACATCCTTATGTCCCTTGCGGGTGTCTAGACTGCGGCTGAGGAGCACATGCCAAGAAGCTGAAATTAGGTATGAGAGTAGGCACCGCTTGCGCCCTAATTGGGTTCAAAGAAAGCAACTTATGGTTTTTATAGTCGGAAACATCTCCATAATATACTCACATCGGTTTTAATGGAGCCACACATTTATGGGGCATGAAGAGCGCTCGTGGGGCAGGGGTCGGCGACAAGAATTATATAACATGACCCATGAAGCGAGCAGGCCAATGGAAGTTACTGTAACCTCTGTGAGTGCGGCAAATAGCCGTAGCTAAAGGACGCTGAGTGTCCAGCTGGATGGGCTTAACTACTCCGAGTAGCAGCAAGGGAGACCAGTCAAGAAAGAGATAGGCGTTTAACACGACATAGAAATTTCCATGAAAGAAGTTCTCTGCATGAGAGATACCTACGAGCCCCTGGGATTGGCGTCCCATATTGTTCGGGCATAAATATAAGGAATCAGTATGCGTGTAGCTTAGCCTTCGACTCAGGTCCCCGATTGTTCCGGTTTTGTCCGCGCGTGATGCTGTACATCTCTAGATACAAGGCTAAGCGCTACCGGTATCTGAATAATATGTGTAAGCTCGGGGGTTTTGTTAAACCTCGCTCATTCAGCCTAGTATCAGTTGTTCTACCTAGTTTCTAGAACGCCCGAATTTAGGCTGAAGCTCGCGGCTCGGTAGATTTTCTTCTACCGAGATCGCGCCTCTCCCGCCCAAGCTGTATAAGGACCGGCGAGGATCAACATAGTAGTCAGGTCAGACCTGCAGCTAAATACTCAATTATGCGCAAGTTTCATGCATGCGAATTATTTTGTGATGCCGAGGAACGGACCCTCCCGATCATGGGCGCTAAACAACCAGGCTACGGGCAAGCTTCTAAGCTGTTTCATCCGGCCAAGCTCACCTCCGGTTTTTTTAGTGTCTTCAGTGCTCTGGAGAGCTTGGCGTTGGGGTATCCTTGAATCTTTGGGGGAAGCCCCGTGGGGACCGGCTTGACGCAGTCCAACTCGGCCCACGGCCGTGACTACAAGCTATACTGTGTAAATGAAGGAAGGCAGCAAGCTTGTCATTTCTTCTACCTACGATATCAATAATTATGGCTGAGTGGAAGGCCTGGGACACGGCCTACAGCCCACGCATCATTGTTAAGAAGGAGCTGGTATCCAAATTCTGTCCCGCTAAAACTGGAACAAGCACTGTCGATACAGTGTAACGAGACAGAAGTGCCTGGAAAATGACGCACTCTTTCCTGGAGTTTCAACTTAGCCTTCATTCGAAGAGTACCAGTCGTTAGAACTGTCATTGTGCCCAAATAAAACACACCATAAACTAAATCCTAATTTGCCAGCAATAATATAAGCTATTGGCACTTACTCACACGCGGACACCTCAACATAGCCCCTGTGCGGCGCTAGGGGGTCTCTGGCTCTACGTTGCCTTTCGTACACTGAGTGTATCACCATTGGCGACATGAACACTGCCGTTATCTTTCATAAGCTTTCCAGTGACAAAAACTCTCTGTTGGTTCATCGTGGGCCGTCGAACTGTGGTTCTCCAGCTGTAAGGTCATTCTATGGTCCTTTTAAACTATTGGCGCCATCCCGGAGCCTTACCATAACTGACGATTCATGCCTATAGACTTTTGAGAGGTATAAGCGTATCCCAATTCTATCATATGCCCGCCAACATATGAGCCTGCATCACATCGTTCGTTCCACTGAATATGAACTTATATCTGGTAGACTAAGCCTTCTGGCTGTTAGGGTCCGTCGCGTGAGTATTGCATTCAGCAAGTGACACCTTGTCGACCGCCTTTTCAACATCGTCGCCATGGATGTTGGCTCCGGCTCCGGCAACCGCATTCTCGAATGAGCGACCACGTCTTTCGGGCCCCAAGGCTGCTGTTACCACGATGCCCAGGGCGATGATGGCCGTCGCGATGCCCATCGTCGGTCCGTAAGCCTCGACCAGCTTCCCTGACTTGCTCGAGATGAAGTGGGATTCGGCAATGGCGTTGACGATCTGGGCGGACGGCGACGAGATCATGTTGCCGAGCTGGTAAGTGATTCCGGGGAAGCTCGACCGGTAGGCCGGGGGCGAGAGCTCGTTCAGGTGGATTGGGATAACACCCCACGCACCCTGGACGAAGAATTGCATGATGAACCCAGTCGCGGATAACTGCGTCTCTCCCTGAGGGAGGATCCAGGCGGGGATAAGACAGGCGCTGATCAGGGCAGCCCCAACAATGGCCCGACGTCGACCAACCCACTGCGATAGATAACCTGTCCGCCAGTGTTAGTCCAACCTCTAGGTGGTATTTCCGCAATCATGCCACGGGGATTCGTACCGATGATGGTACCGCCCACACATGCTCCAGTCTTCATCCAGATGCTGGCACGAGTAGCGGCGCTGCTCACCAACTCCTTCTCTACGATCATGAAGGTCGTGTAGCTGTCCTGGCTCGTGTGCGAGTAGTAGTTAAACCAGGTCATGAGAATGATGCAGTAGATGCACATGCGCCACTCCTGACGCAGCATAGATCTCGTCTCAGCCCAGAAGTCCCCGGCGCTGATCTTATGGCCTTCCTTCTTAGACTCCAGGAACTGCTTCGACTCGGGAAAGCAACAACGGAGAAGGCCGGCGGCGATGGACAAACCGGCAGCAATCCAGAACACGATCTTCCAGCTCTCTGTCGAACCGCCGACGCCGAGGTTGGCGCAGGCCGCAAGAACGTAGCCGAAGGAATAACCCTGCTGCATAATACCGCTCATCAGACCTCGAGCTTCGGTGCTAGATTGCGGACGTTAGCTCAGGAGGGTGCCCGTATGAGCTGGTAGGACCTACTGGCAGTTTTCCAGAGCCATGGCTACGGCATTGCCGTAAACGCCACCCATAAAGAGACCGAACAGAGACCGAACAGCCAGGAATTGCCGGAAGGTGACACTATAGATGGTCGCAATCTGGAGAAGGCCTGAGTATTCTGTCAGTACGCGACTCTCAAACAGGCAGGAGGTGAAAATGCAGGAGGCGAATTTGCACTTACCGAGAATGATCATGTTGGCAACCATGGGCCACTTCCGGCCGAAGCGGTCGCCCAGCAGTCCGAATATGGCGGCGCCGACGGACCGTAGCAGGAGCGTCAACGTGATGGCGGTGGTGATCTCCGTCTTCGAGGTGCTGTAGTAGGCGGCCAGCTTGGTAGTCTGAATGGACAACGCGTGGAAGTCGAAGGCGTCAGCGGTCCAGGCAAAAAAGCCGACGAAGAAATAGAGGAGGTCCCTCGCGCTCAGCAGCATGAGCAGCGAGATCGGATTTCTTAATCTTTCGGGAGACTGCCATTCAACGTGTGCCTCGCCGAGGCTGTTAGTGACTACAACTCTCTGCTTCCATCGGAACAGGTCGCCCCACGATTGCTTCGCCGTCGCCCATGTCCCTCTGACGATGGGGTCGGCGGGCTCGTTTCCAGTGATCATCTTTAAGGGTAGTCGGCACTGTGACGATTTCAATCTTTGGAAGGGGCCACGGAAGATTACAATGAGGGAGGAAAGCGTATGTCAGTGGGCTCTCCAGACGGCCTGACCAGATATATGGAAGTGTAAGGTTGTTTCAGATGCGAGCAGATATTTTAGGATGGGGGAATACTCCTGCTCTTATACACATACCCGCCGCTTAATTCCCGTCCTGTAAGAGCCTTGCCACACATTATCTCCGTCATCAGCGTCACATTCCGTATGTGGAGTTTGTGAAATCAGATGGATAACTGGGGGACCCTCCGCTATCTATTCTACCTCTCGGCCCCAGATGATGCCCGACAGAAATCCCCTATCCAGCCAAGTGCGTGCAGAAAGAACAAGCTTGCTAAGGCGATTAGGTGATGCTTCATTGGTGAGCCAAGGCCAGCCACGGGTGGCCAAGCATTCTCCGCCAGGTTACTCCAATAACGTGACATAGATTTCCCTGGTCGACTCTGGGATTCGGAGTTTGGGTTGGGGGGCGGGGGATATTGGTGTAAAATAAGACGGCATCGACGTCGTACCTAGCCAGGTAACGGCCGATCTGGCACCTGAAATGACCGGGAACTGAGGTTGGCGTGCGCATGCGGCACCGAGACAGGAACCCTCACGTCTTTGGCGCATCGACATGCTTAATCTATGGTGACAATTTTGCTCTCGAATTCCTGTAAGCCAACGAGTGACGAACGAGAAAGCATGTCGTTGTATCTTCCGTCTCGATCGACCCAGTCCCCGAAGCCCTCGCGAGGACCTTTGGGGTTCTCTCACCCCCTTGTGGGGTCCCCATACCCTGCGTGACCCCGTCGATGGCACCGACTGAAGGCCGCGGAGGACACGCCATTTCCTTGGGGTATTATTGGGGTTGTGGAAGGGGGTTTTTGTTTCGATGTCTCAAGTGAGTATGGTGCGTAGGACGGCTCGGCGTGGCGCTTCTAAGCCTCGCCATGGCCTGCTTGGCAAGCTAAGCAATCTAGCTTCACCGTTCAACTGCGTTCACAATCTCAACAAGCCTTCTTGGCTGGCGGCCTGGGCAGCGCAACACATAAAATCAAGCAACGGGCCTTGCGGCTCAGACGCCAATTCCCTCTAGCGTCTTGGTGCGGGTTAACTTCCCTATTACGGTAATCGGCAAATTCGATCGGTGAAAAAAATATGAGATCACGACAGGAAGAGTGTATAGATAAGACGCAAATCAATCATTGCTCACTGGGCGAGTACGTTGATTCAATTTATCAGTCACTGTCATTTCTAGACTTCGCTGAGCGTGCTTATATTGTATGCACGTAGCCAAGCCAACCACCAAATGGTGTTTCAGCGAAGTGCTTACCGCACCGACCCCTCAGCGCCCCTCGTATATGTATGGCCCAATTATGTGCAGGGTCACACTGGGGGGTTCGAAAGAGGTTGTGTGGATGCCAAAACCTGCAGAATAGGTGCCCATAGTCCAGGATGCCACGGATGCTCGGTATCCGTAGTACGTAAGAAATTGATGTATCCACCAAACCGGATGAGTTCTAGGTCATGACAAAATACATCGATTCCCCGTGGATAAGACAGTCAGCGAACTCGGGATAGAAGTCTAGCTTAAACGAATATTTCTCGGGCCAATTATTGGTCCCTGGTAGTTGTACGGGCCGCGGTATTGCTGTACGGACGGATCTAGATCGTGCTCCACGATTGCTCACAAGGCCTGACCTAGGCCCCAACGCCTCACAATGGCATTGAGGACAGCACTATCTCTATTTCAGCTAGCCATGTCAGGGATGATCCTGTCCCACCAGACATGGAAGACGGGTTATTACGGAGGATCACTCGTGGTATCCTGTCGGGCCGTATGTCTCTATCGTTTGCTTCCTCGGCAATGCATTGCCGACTTGGTGCTCAGCAGCTCCTTGCAGTAATGGAGGTCTGCGGGAGCGACCACGTTTTTTGAACTGCCTTGATCGGTATAGACTGCCAATCCTAACGTAAATTATAATGGATCTTACAAATTGCTGCCCAGATGATTGGCGTAAGGGTGTGACGATTCCCACACGCATCTTTTTTATTTATTTTATTTCTTCAATTTTAGATATACATTTAATTCGTTGCCCGGGGAGAGAAGCGGGGGGATTGGAGTGACCGATGGTTCTCTTCGGGTTAGCCGCGTAGCTTATATGATCCAATGTCCAAGGATATTGAGAGCGACTGACCTTTAGTGACTGGGAGAAGCAACATTCGGTGACGCAGCGACTACTGCATAGAATAGGTGCTAACCTCTCTTCTTTATAGGTATCTTGAAAACACTAGTTGCTGCTACTGTTGCTTATACTGTGGCTCCTCCGTAGACGGACGAGACCACAGCGTTATCGATACTGCGGTTATTCTCCGCCGGTTTCTTATTTGACACAGGCCTTGTGGCATCGACGAGCTTCTCGTCAGTCTCTTCCACCTGTTCCAGCAGTGTGAGATTAAGAATCATGCTGATAAACGCCGTAACAGCAAATCCGGTCTCCATGATCAGTTCGATGGCATCCAGGAACCCCTGCAGACCCCTATTGTCGCCGCCGTATGAGAAGACGTGGGTGAAGTACTCTGGCACAAGCGTGGCGCCGTAGCCGATCGATAGACTAGCGGTAAGGATGAATCGGTTGCGGCGGTTGAACGGCACGCCCCGGGCAATGATAGCGATGCCGGAAACAGCGACGGCGCAGAACAGAAACGTCGTCATACCTCCAAGGACAGCAGAAGGAATTGCGACCAAGCTGGCACCGATCTTGGCGAATACGCCCATCAGAATTAGAAAGAGGCAGCAGCATCTGCCGGCCGTACGGCTGCAACAGCGTGTCAAGGCACAAACACCATTGTTCTGGGCGAACGTCGTCACCGGCGTGATGGTCATGAGAGCCGCAAGAATGCCATTCAAACCGTCGGCGAGGACGCCGCCCTGGATACGGGACTCGTAGGCTCGGCCCTCGACCTCGAGGTGCGAAACGTCGCATGTGGCAGTAATGTCACCGATGGCCTCGCAAGCGCAGATGATGAAGACGGCCATGACAGGAAGAACAAGCGGTCCGTAGATGCTGAGCTTGAAGGTGTGCACCCATATAAAAGAGACCGCCGGGGCAGCGTCAATGCCGCTACGGTCAAAATATCCAGTAGGGGAGGCGACGATGCAGCCGACAAGCAGGCCCAGGACCACACTGGTAGACTTCATGATCGGGGCTCCAAAGCGCTCGCAGAGGATAATCGTCAAGAACACGGAAAAACCTAGTCCCAGGTACTCGGGCGAGCCCCACGGTAGGGAGTGCGGTGCCGAGATGTTCGGGCAACGGGCAAAGAACGCCGCAGGCTCGGCATCAGCGCAGGGGCCGCTCCCTCCCGCCCAGTTCTTGAATCCACTTTTGATCAGGGAGAGCCCAATGAGCTATGGCACGTCAGTCGGTTCTTTGGTTCTCCCACTGCAGGGAAGACTGTACCATCACGGTCGGCCCCGTAACAATAGGAGGGAATATTTTTAACATTATCTTGGGCGGCAAAAAGGCGATGAGGACTTCGACCGGAGCGCACACCGCGCATGTCCCCAGGAGAGCACCGTAGGCGTCGGGGCAGCTTAGTTTTGTGCCGTCCGGGCCGACAGGGCAGAACCCGTTGGCGTACATTTGAGCGAAGGCCCCTTGGGCGACCGGGATGATGGAGAATGAAATTCCTACGACCGAGATCAAGCCGGTCCCTATGTAGTATCTAATTAGACCATTAGCTTCCCGCTCCAGCGGCTTCACATCCTACAGTAGGTCGTCCTCTTCGCTGTCCTTCACAGGGGGTTCCGGTACATTGTAGAGCACACTGAAAAGAATAAAGAAAGTCTCGAGTGTGGCAACAAGAAGCGGACGGAGAAGGCACTTACGGAGTTCTAAAGATATGGAATCTCGCGATCTGGATCAGAGTGAGGGTACCGGATACGATGAGGGAGGTCGAAACCAGATACTGCTGCATGTCAGAGGGTAGGTTGACGCCGCTCGTGCCGGACATCAGGAGCGGGGGAGTGATGACGCCCGCCAGCATGGCTAGAGAGTGTTGGAGACCAAGTAGTAGTGCCAACACGACCGGCATCTTGTCGTTCAAGCCGAAGAACGGCAAGCCCCGCTGCGGCTTCTTCATGAAGGGTAGGCTGGGTCGGAACAGGAAGCCATAGTCGTAATCACCGATAAGCCCTTCCCTCGTGAAGAAAGTCTTCTTGAGGCCGTTGAGCCTGTCTCTCATTGTCCGTCTGGGTGCGCTATTGTGGGGCACGATCTGGGATGGACATTGATCTTCATCCATCGTGACAGGTCCCCTGGGGGGTAAAACTGGCCTCGATGCTATATCGCTGGGTAGGAAGACCGGTATGGATCGTCATCCGGTGGCGGCGAAATACTGGCAAAGCGGACCTCATGAAAGTAGGCACGCCGCACCAGCACAGGGCATCTGAAAGCTGACGGATGAAGTCATCAACGGAGTATCCTGGGGATGCTCAGTTATCCATGTATATTTAACTCGAACCCAAATGCCGTCCCAGCCATCATGACATACCTATTTATGAATATAAGCTATGTAAGTTTCGTATCTCTGGCGGACAAGGCCTGGGGTTCTAAGGCGAATAAGGGTGTCGATCACAGATAAGGAGCTCTACCAAATTTCTTATCTCTCAGTCTGTGGAACCAATTCTGGCCACCAGCTCAATCCAGCCAGGGGGAGCGAATCAGCTGATGGGAATAGGAGGTTGGAGCTCATGCTAGTCGTCCATAGCGTTCATAGCGGGGTCTGACAGAAAACAACGTCGCTGTCGTCTGAAACAGCCATCGCGTTACGGCTTGGTCCACCGTAGCAGCTCCAGTGTATATATGCAGCTGTAAGCACCAGGATGATTGCCACAATTGCGATCATTCCACCGATCTTTTGCCCTGGTGGCGTAATGGTATGGTGCAGCCATAACACATCGGATCAACAACCAGGAAAGTGATCGAAATCTGACGGACCCGAGGCTGTTCCGGGAGAGACTGACACACACTTCCATTAAGGTGAAGTTCGTAAACTTTCAGAATCTGATTCTTATGGCCCGTGCCAACCCTGTCAATCAGCAAGACAGAAGTGGAACTGCTGACGCTGAATTCTCCACTGTTTTGAATTTGGCTTTAGTCGGCTGATTTTAACGAATGGACTTCGGTTCTAATTAGCCCTGTTGTTTCGTGATGTAGCTGAATTGTTACCGTTTCTTGATATATAGTATTAACACCTTTATTTATCACGTATTCGAAAAGGAATCGAAAATATATTAATTGAAAGGGCGTCGATTTGTTCGGAAAACAAAAGATATTGAATAACATTTATAAGGTAGCTTAATTTCCTATATAAAATTAACAATTAATATTAAAATCTTTTAGTTTTCGAAGTTATCGTAAGAAGAGCTATACCTTATTCCTAATATAATTATTATTTTATTAACGTAAGTTCGGATAAAAAGTTTTTCGAGCTTATCGATTACTATTAGTATTCGATAGCATTATACTGAAACTGCTAAGATTTTTATCGATTCGAAATTTTCCTAAATAAGTTAGAGACTGAATTTAACCAAAAGCAGCAGTTAGTTATATACGTGTTATTTATAAACTTTGTATAAAATAATAATACTTTTTAAGTTATATCAGAAATAAATTAATAAAGGATTTAATATTTCGAATTATAGGATTAAAAAATGCGGCTATTAAGCCGTAACTAATAAATTAAACGTATAAAGAATTTTTATAACGAAAAGGTGAATAAAAATAAATATAATTATTTTTAGAAAAAAACCTAAATATAATTTGTATTAAAAAAAGTAAGTGGTTTCGCTTAGGATAAAACTTTATAAATTTTTACAGCTAAGTTCGAAATTTAAAAAAGTTACTTAAAAGTTAATAATATTTTTTATATTAAACTATTAGGTAATAATTAACCGTTATTTAGGCCTACTACAAAATACAAGTTTTCTAGTATAAAGCCTTGAAATACATTAAACTTTATAAAGCCGTATTTGAGCTTTTTATTAAGGCTAAAAACGAATTAAATGTTGGCTTTAAAAGGGAAGCTAGCACTATTTTCGTTTAAAAGGTATTATAGGCTTTTTTACAGAAATCGGCTGCCGGCGAAAAAAAGGATAGTTCTATTAAAAAGGCCGAAGTTATTTTCGTTAATAATAATGCTTTGCAATAAGTACGCGCCTGTTTTCGTAAGCGCTTTACTAATAATTCGGAAACGTAACGCAAAAATAAAAAGCTTAAGAAATATAGTAATTAGCAGGTAAAAAAGGGCTTTAAATAAGTCGTTAAAGCGTTAATTCGTAATAAAAAATGAACTTAAAGTACGAGATTAAATATGAAGCTAAGTTTTAAAATTTTTAACAGTATTTATACCGATTAATTTAAAGATAATACGTTATTTTACGTCGTTTAGGTTTGGGCGCGTAACGACCGTTTCGCTTACCTCAGCTAGCTCAGGCCTCCCTGGTTCGTTTTCCCAATTTCTTCAAAGTCATTCAAGTACCGCTCCATAACGCTAAATATTAACCAATCAAATCCCAAATCCCCGTAATAAGCTAACAAGGCTTAAGTTATAATTACGTAAAAACGGTTTCGTTTAATATATTTATTTTTTCAAAAAAACGAAAATTCGTAATAATTTAATAATAAAATAAATTTTTATAAATATATATATATATACGTACCGTTATTTTTCTTATAACTTATTATTAATATTATTTTAATTTTATTTAAAACCTTTTATTATTTTTAAACCTTAATACGTATAATAATTACAGCCCGAACCCGTTATATTATTAACTATTTTTTCAAAACACGATAAATCCGAATTTTTTTAATTTTACCGGGTTATTCCCTTAAAATAAAATATATATAGGTATATTTTTAAATATTAATATTAATATAAAAAGATTAATATAAGGTTTAAAATTTTTATTCGTAATTAGGTTTTTCACGACTATTTAGGCCTAATTATTAATTTAACCGTTCGAATTAATTAATTAATTAACGTCTTTTTTAAAAAACAAAACATAAAAAATTATTAGCATATAAAAATTAATAAGAATTTTTAATTTAGGTTAATTAAAACTTTATTATACGTAAATATTATAATATATTATATAAAAGGCTTATAGATTTTATAAAAAGATTTAAATTCCGTTATTTAAAGAAAAAAATATTATTTAAAATTAAAATAATCCATATTACTTTAAACAAAAATTAATATTTTATAAAGATATTTACCTTTAATTAATTTAAATTTTTAAATTAAATAATTATATACCTTAAGAAAAAATGATAATTGTATAGTACGAAATAAAAAAACGACATAATTTCGTAATAATAATAATTTAAATATTTTTATATATTTTTTTATAATTTTAATTATTGTGGCTAAAATAATTTCTAAAATTAACGGCAATTATTTACTTTATTTATTAAATAAGTATTTATTATTTTCGGATTTATTACGGAATAATATTAATATACTAAAAATATTAAATATTTACAAAAATTATTATACGTTAAATAAAAATATAATTCGGTTAACAGAAAAAATTAAGATAATTATATTAATTTCTTTATAATTATATCATTTCAATTAAAATAAATTATATTTTATAATTAAATATAATAAGGCGTTATTATATTTTAATATAATAATTTTAATATTTAAAATTATAATAGTAATATAAGGTTTCGATATAATATTATTATATAAAATATTATTATTACCTTTATTTATTATTATAATTATATTTTTTAAAAAATTAAAATAATTTATATTTTAATTTAATTAATATTAGAAAATAAAATAATTTTATAAAATATTATAATAATATCTAATATAACTTCATAGGTTTTATTAATTTATAATTAATATCATTTGTATTTTATTTTTTATTTTTATTAATAGGTTTTATAAATATAATAAATAAAATTTCCTTAACTTTTCTAAATTAAAATATATTTCGTATAATAAATACTGTTTAAATTTATTAAATATAATTAACGAAAATAAAGATATTATCGATAATACTTATAATATTTATTAAAAACTTTTTTAAAAAAATATAAATTTAAAAAAATACTTTTATCGGTTTTCGAAAGATTTTTATTTTATTTATAAAAACCAGAAAATAATTAGTTATATTTGGAAAATATGGGCTAATTCAGCCGAAATAACCGATTTATATAATAAAAAATAATAATTCTTTTTATTTTTATTTTATTCCATATATAAATAAATTTTCTATTTATCTTTATACGTATTTATTAATCCGATAATATATTAAAACGTAAAAAAATAAGTAATTTTAAAAACCAATTATTAATATTTAAATAAAATAACGTAATTTTATTAAAAATTATCGAAATTTTACTTTTGTAAACTTTTTATCTTTTATATATATAATATTCGTATATTTGCGTTATTTCTGCAAAAATTACATATCCGATACAAATTATTTATAATAAAAATATTTAACGTATATAAAACTTTTCGGAATATTTCGATCGAAAATTTGTTTTCGAAAACCGAATTTAGTAAATTTATAAAATATATATGTTCCTGGTTCACCGTTACCAAATTTAAATCTATTACGTATAAAGTAATTTTTAAATATTTTAATTATGCCGGATAAATAAAAAAATAGTAAGGAATTTTAATTAAAATATGTTAATAAATAAAATTTTTTCGGACAAAAATTTATTATTATTATTTATTAATAATACGTTATTTAATAATATAAATAATTTAATAAATAATTCGTAAATATTATATTTTTTAATTTGAAAATACAATTTATTTATATTATTTTTTAACGGCGTAATTTTGATTAAAACGTACCAAATAACGCCGTTTTATTAGATAATTACGAGAGCAGAAATATTTTTAATACGGCCGATATTTTATAAGGCGATAACTTTATTAATCTTATTAAAAATAATAATTAATTGTTAATCGATACCGTTTTTATTAATAAAAAATTTCGAAATTATTATTATTTTTTTTTAAAAAAACTAAATTTATTTATATTTTTCGTATATTATATAATATTATAACGTTAATTATATTAAGTAATTAATACCGATATTATTTTTATAAGGCCGGTTAATTTAATTACGGTAAAAAATGCTTTATTTCGATTAAATATTATATTTTATAATATCAAATTAAATATCTATTAACTCGATTTTAATACGAAATTTAATTTTAATAAAATCCTAAAAAAACATAAAAAATATTTAATCGAAAAGGCGAACATTATAATTTATGGTTTATTAGGAAATCTTATAAATCAAAATATAATATATATAATATTAATATTATTTTTTTCCGAAATTCGTTTTTAATTAAGTATCGTATATCTTTATAATGTAAATTCCATACCCGTTATACTTTTTTGCAAAATAAATACCATATTATTTGGAATTTTCGTAACGAAATCCTTAAATACGCCCATTTTTTGCTTCGGAATTTCTAGCTTATTAAGGGATATTTGTCTTGGATTTAAAAGGATAGCTAAAATTCCGAAAATATTCTAGCCGCGGGCCGTAAAACTATAAAAATTAAATTTATTAATTTTAATAATATTATATTCATTATTAACAATATAAATAAACTTAATTAACTAAATATAATAAAAAGTAAAAATTAACATATAAATAATCTTAATATAATTACCCGAAAGACTTTTAATATCGAATTTATTAAAAATATTTTGGTTTCGGATAACCGTAATATTTTATATACGAAAAACAATTATAATTCCATAATATAAATTATCGATAATTTAATTAATAACTGTAATTAAGGGACGCCGTTATCATTATTATCGTTATCAAATAAGCAAAATAAAGATTTATTAAACACAAACGAACCGTTAATATAATTTTTTATAAATAATATAATATTTATATTATAATTTTAATATTAACATAACTTTATTATTTACGTAATCTTAATTAATTAATTTCGGAATTATTTTATATATTACCGTAATTACTTAATTATTATATTCATATAACTTATTTACCTTTGGTAATAAAACTGCACATAAAAAATAATATTTTACGATACGGTATATAATATAATTATTAACGAAATTAATATAAATAATTAAATTTATAATTTACGTAATTTTAATTAATTGTATTCTATTCGAACGTTTTATTTCTTGTAAGGTTATATAAAAATATTATATTATTTATAACTATATATAACGTATAATTTGGAATTAACTCATATATTTTGTTTATAATTAATTTATTAATTAATATTTTTTAAATATTTTCTAAGATTTTTTCCCCTTGTTTTATCTTTTTTCGTAAGTTATTATGATTTATATATTAATAATTTTTTTATGTTTTCGCATTCCAAAATCTTATTTATTTTAGGCGTAATATTTGCCTTTAAATCTTTTTAAAAGTTTTTATTTAAAATATATAATAATACCGAATATTTAGAAATTACGTATAAATATGTTTTATTACATTTTTATACGTAATTTATATATTTATTGCCCGTATAATTCCGTAAATTATAATATTTATAAAATAGCTATATAATATATATTTTCTAATTAGGCGGCCTAATTTATAAAAGTATAAACTTTTTTTTGTATTATATATATAATACGTAATTTATATAATTTTTTCGTTAAATTACGAAAATTGTAATTAATTGAAAATCCGTAATTAACTTAATAATTTACTAACTTATAAGGCCGGCATAATTCGTTATAACGTAAATTTTATGTTACCGGTTATTATTACGAAAAATATTACGAATTATATTATTAATGTTAATACTTATATAAATACCGGATTTTTCCGTCATAAAAAGTTTTATTCGTAATATAAACTTTTCGTAATATTATTAAACTTATAAATCTTTAATAATTATAAAACCTTTTTAATTAATATATATTCGTATTAATATTTATATTAAAATATAAATTATTTATTTTTATCTACTTTTTCGCCATATTAATATAATTTTATAACATATATCTAATATTTGAAATCGGTTACGTATAATATATACTTTTTATAAAAAATATCTTATATTTTACGATAATCAAATATTATTTAATTAATACGAAAATGCTTTAATCGGAATTACGATATCGGTTTTTACTTATCGTAAATTATTTTAATACCGGTTCCAGTTAATTTTTAATTAAGGATTTTATTATTTAGCCTTAAAGTTATTCCTTAGGGGCAGATTACTTTTATTTTAGTGTTTATTCCGACTATTCTTTAGTCCGAAACTTTATTACCCGTTTTTAAGGTTATTTTTTAGAGGTAGGTTATTTTTCGGAAATAGGTTATTTTTCGAGGGCAAATTATTTTTTAAGGATATTATTAGCAAATTTAATTTCTTTAACCGGGCGAACAGGGTTTTTTAAGTTTGTTCGGAGTATATTATCGAAAATCATAACGGAAATTACTTTTATTATATCGGCAAGAATTTTATTTACCTTTTATAATATCGTAAAATATATAAAGATATATATTATAATATGAATTTCGAGTATTAAATAAAAACAGAATTAATTAATAATTTTATATATTAAAATATAATAAATATTTAAAATTATAAAACATTATAATTAATGAAATAATATTAATTATATATTAAATAATTATAATACTTATGTTTAATATATATTTAATCAAAGTAATTTTATAAATTATGTTATAAAATTTGTAACAAAATATAAATTTCGTATAATTTATATATAGTTATTAAATCTTTTCTTATATATTATTATTTCGTTATAAAAAAAATAACGTTAAGTTTTTTATTTATATTTAATAACTCGTATAAACTTAATAATTTACATATTTATAATTATATAATCCTAAAATTTATATATATTTTGATTTTAATTACATATATTACCTTATGATATTTTTATAACTTATTAATTATCCGTAAATTTTATTCGTATATTATAAATCCTTATATATTTCTTATTTATATTAATAATATATTTAATAATTATTTAATATACGAATTTTATCTCATTTACCATATTTTATATTTTTTAATTATATTTTTAATCTTAATTAAGCCGAAGTTATATCGGTAAACTTATAATATTATTAAATCTTCTAATTATAAATACCTTTTTATATATATTTAATATTATGCAATTATTAAAATAATATTACTGCCGTTTAATAAAGCAAAATAGGGTAAGTATATTCGAGAAATATATGGCGATTTAGCAAAAAATTAAAATATATATAAAAATCGTAACGGCCTTAAATTAATTTTCGATACGAATTATATTAATTACAGCGCCATTTTCTCTACTTTACTTTCTATTATATATACTATTTCTTTAAGCCCTGTTCCAGCTTATAAAATAAACCTTTTTTAAACCAAATAATTATTTAATAAAATCTTAATACCATAAGGTTTTTATAAAGTAAATTTTATTATTATATATTAAAAAACGTAAATTATTTACCGTTATATGTATATTAACTTTTATTTTATTTATAATAATTTCGAAATACCATTTAAATAGATATTCCGAAATTTTGATTATATATATATAACTTATAAAAAGTTAATAAAAAATATATTTATATATTTCAACATCTTTTAAACCTTATTTTTACCAAATCCAGAAAGGGTTATTAAATAATATATAATATTATTCGTTTTTTTCCTTATACCAATATATGATAATAAAATTATCGATACGGATAATACTGATTATTAAATAATAAATTTTTAAAACCGCGAAATAAACGTTCTCCATATTATAAATTTAACCGGCGCATATTTTTTAAAAACTCGTATAATGCGGGCTATTAACCGTTTTTAGGAATTAATAATTTATAACGATTTATATAATATAAATAATATTAAAAATATAATAATTTAATAATTCCGATTAGGAAAAATACAAAACCGCGATATATCCTATAATATATATTATGTAAACGTTATTTTTATAATATTAAACGAAAAGAAATCCGTAATTTTACGTAATTAGCTGCCGAATAAATAATTTTATATAAAAATTAAAATTTTAAGTATCACGGTATATTCGGTATTAATATTACGGATTTCGGTAATTATGCGGAATATTTAATTGTTATTATATTTATATAAGATTTTAATATAAAGGAGTGCCTAAAACCTGTCGAGGAAAAAATAAAGAAATCTTTAAAACTAACCGGGGACCTAATTACGCCGATAAAAGGAAAACGTAATAAGAAAAAAAAAGCTAAATCCGGCTGTCGATTTTTACTAAAGAAACCAAAAAGCCCCAGTTTGAAAAAAAATAATTACCAAAATCTTTAACAAAACAATAATAAGATATACGGGCGGTTTCGAAAAATACTAATCAAGACCGTACGCCAACAAATATTAATCTTAGTTACAAAAAAACAAAGTGACAAAATATAATTAATAAAAATTTATTATAAACCCGGAATTTTAAACGTTTCGAATTAATATTAAAAGAAAGCGAACGTTAAAATAACTATACTAATAACAAAAAAATAACATATTTAATATTGGCGAAATATTATTTATATTATTTTTTTACACGTATAATTAATTACTTATCTCAGTTATTCCACTCGAACTAAAATATCTTAAAAGTTAGAAAAAATAAAAATATTTCAAAAGTTAATATACCGAATTCGAAAAAAAAGACCGAAAAATAAGATTTAAGAAATTTTAATTCGATATCGTAAATTAAAGACTAAAAGTTAAAAGGATAATTTATTAATAACTGCGATAAATTATAATTTAAATCTCGTAATATAAAATTCCGTCAATTTTTTTAATTAAAAGAATTTATTATATATTTATTATAACATATAATTAATCCGGATTAAAACGAAATAATGTCCCGTATAAAGCTTAATAAATTAAAAATTAATAAATATAACAAATGTAATAAATAAATAATATAAAAATAAGTTTAATTAATATTATGTAAATATTTATAATAATTGTGTTTTATAACCGTAACGTTACGCTAAAACCAAACGTATTTTTTGTTATCGGCCTTAATTAAAACCGGCGAAATTTCGTTTTTTATTTTTTAACCTAATATTGCAATTATTTTTAATCTGTTATTAATATTATTATCCGATAAGTACCATTTATTTTTAACGGGTAACTCCTTAATTTCGACAAAAATTATTATTTTGATTTCTTTTTCCGATATATTATTTATAATATCGGGCTACGAATTATTACGTTTTGACGACGCCGGCGATTCCGGTAACGATATAAAAGTAAACGAATTATGTAAATAAAAATACGACAATAAAAGGAAAGTTAAAAGGTTAAAAATATTTAAAAACTATAAATTTTGCATTAACGTTACAAATAAAAAGAACGAAATAAACTTTTAATTAGGATTATTTAATACATTATAAATTACGCCTATAAATATATGTATTATTATAACCGAAATTGCGATTTAAAATCGCAAAAACGTATAAACTATATGCCGGTTTAATATTTAAATTATTAAAATTACTGTTAAATGGTTAATTATTAATTTAAATCGAACGATCGTATACGGTATACTTTAATTAGGATAAAATGCAACTTAAGGCGGCTTTATAATTTGTTTCCAATAGTTATTAAGTTTATAACGTAATAATAATCCTTAACCTATATAAATCGGTTTATAATATAAAGATATGGCGCCGTTACTTTTAATTAAACGAATTTTACCGTTTACAGAAAATTATTTATATTTTTTATAAAATCGAAAATATAATTTTTTCGTATATTATATATAACGCAAAAAGTAAACGATTCTTTAAAATATTTTAATATTATTATTTATCGAAACCGGGAACCGCATTAATTAATTAATTTATTTTTTAAATTAAATATAAATCTTAAATTTCATTTAATTTATTCAACAACTTATTAAATAAAAACCGTTTAAATTTAATAAAAATAAATATTCATTTTCTCTTTTTACCGCTAAACGGAAACGACCGCGCACAAAATATTTCGTTCGCCCGTCGTTTATATTAGGATTTTATTATTTCCTAAATAACCGCCTTTACCGAACCGGCATTTATTTCTTTTTACGTAAACAATTTTAAATTTAAAAGCTTGAATATATAAAAAAATTAAGCATATATATTATAACAAAATCCAGACGGATTTAAGTTATTATAATCCTTTTTTAATATAATAATTTCTTTTTTTAAATATATTAAAATTGTCTTACGTATATATTTGCCGTTACATAATACGTATTATTAAAATTTTATTTTTATCCGGTACCGCAGATTAAAATTATTTTATTTCGAAGATTTACGGATAATATCTTAACCGTCCAAAGGTTGAGATTAAAATTCGATAATTATTTTGTTTTAAACGAAATTATTCGTAATAAATTATATATTATTTTTATTATTATTTAAATCCGTTACGTTACTTTTTATTATAACTTTTATGTTTTTATAAATAATATTATTTTTAATTTGCCGGATTTAAATCGTTTTTATTATTTTAATTTCTTTTAAATACATAACTTAATTTTATATTTATCGAATACTTAATAAAATACAAAGAATATAATTTATTTATAAATAATTATATTTAATCGCTTATAATTATAAATCGTTTAATCGAATTATTATTATAATTTTTTAATCGCAAGGTTTACGGTATAATTTATTATATTATTTAATTAATATGCGGAATATTTATACTTAGTTTATAAATAATATTAAATATAACGATACGAATAAAATTATCAGATTATTTTAAGTTATTATATATGTAAACTTAATTTCCGTAAAGTATTTTGGAATTATAAAGTTTAATAATTCTTTTTTATAACTTTTAATAAATATTCCCGGTTTATCATAATCCTAATTAAATAATTACAGATATCTATAATTTTCGCCTTATTATTAACATAAATAATAATTTTAATAATAAAATTCAAATTATTAAATTAAATTAAGAAGATATTATGTAATAATGTGGATATATTAATTAATAAGAAATTTAAATATCCTTAATTCGAATGTTAATTGTAAATTATTAAAAAAATAATAATATTAATTTCGTAATAATTAATATTAAAATGCCGGATTTCCGCCTTTTAATCATATTAACTTAAGCCGCCGCTTTAACGAAAACCGTTATATTTCGTAATTTCTTTTTATAATATTTCTAACAGTTATTATATTCGCAAATTAATATATATAAATAAGGAAAATAAAATGCAAATTATAAATATTAATATATTTAAGCCGGAAATCTTTTTATTTTAATAATAAATATATTCCGTTAATAATTAAATTATATTGTTATTCGAAAATAAAAATTTATATAATATTTTGAAATTAATTATTCGATTTTTATTTAAAATTAAAAATAATAAAATTATATTATCCGATAATTATATAATTAAATATCTTTAAATTAATTTTTTTATATCTACAAATATTAAAATAAAATTAAAATATAAAACTAATAATATAAAAACTTATTATTTTTTTATTAACTTATTTAATAATTTAATTTGAATAGTAATTAAATTTATTATTAATAAAAAACATAAATAATTAAAGATTTTTTAATGTTTATCTAAATAATGAAAAAAATATTAAATGTTCCGAAAACCAGATTATATATTATATTAATTTATTTTTTCCGTAAAATATAGCTTTATTTATTAAATATAACGTTTAATATAAGGCGAATAAACCGATAACGTAAAGCTTTTACAAGGTTATCGGCCGTATATATAATATTAATATATAGGTTAATTACGTTTATATTGGCAAAAAACAGTTAAAGGTATTAGATAGAAATAAACGCTTTATTTTGGAAAATTAAGTATTCGAAGATTTAAGGTATTTATTCTAAATTTTCGAATATATTACCCGTATTTAATTAATTAAGAAAAAAAATATTTTAAGATTTATTACGGACGATTTTAAACTTTATATATTATTATTTTAGCTTATAAGATTATATTATTATTATATTAACTTAAAAGGAATAAAAAGTTATAATATATATAAATCGGGATTTTAGGTTATTTTTTTATTATAATAATTTTTATCTCGTATTAATCAGAATTCTTATTATATTAAAAAATAAAGATTTTAATTTTGCATTAAATGAAATAAGTTATAATGCTGGGAATTTCGTAATTAACATATATTACCAAAATTGATATTAATAAATTTTGCGGATTTATATAAAAGCGCATTAAACAGAACGAAATAATTATAACTTGCTATTAGGTTTTATTTTAGAGGTTTTATTGTTTTTGTAAGTATTATTCCTAAGGTAATTTAGCTAATATATTGGACCCCTAATAGATACTTCTTGATCAAAAGCTATAGCTGTAGCTACGGCTACTGCGCCGCAGGCGCAGCCACAACCTCCACAATGGGGTCCTGATCACGATAAGGCAACGTCTCGCCATTATGTTTTTTGGCTTAAACGATAATTTAAGGTTTTAGTGATTTAGAAGCTTCGAAGGAACTAGGGATGCAGGCTGCACAAATTACGCGCGTAGCAAAAAAAAAAAACCTTAAGATAATAATAAAGGTATTATAAGTTTCTTAAGTACGGAAAATAATGAAAATAACAGAAATAATACGGATATGGAGTTATAAAGGTATCAAAATGCTGAAAGTATTAAAATATTAAAAGCTATGAAAGTGATAAAAATAATTAAAGAACAATAATATAGAAAAAAAAATTTAGGAATAAGTTTTTCTGTATTAATATATTTTGTTAAAATGTAATATAAGAAGTTATCCCTTTTTAAAAATGTGAAATTCCCATTTAAAATAAAGAGAATTTGGTTTTAGAAATTTCCAAATTATTAATAAGAATAACTGAAAAAATATTTTGTATTTATTGTCGAAAATTATAATTAATTTATTACGCCTTATTATTGAGCTTCTTTTATAATAATAATAAAACTAATAATAACGTTTTTATAAATTATTTTCGCTTTTAATTTTTCTTGAATTTTTTTAATATGTCTCTTATACCCTTTTTGCAATTTTATTACGATATTTCGTAATCAGAGAATATGTATTACCTTATTTTGTTTGCGTGCGAGAAAGTATTTGCTTGATTTTTTTATCGTTAATATAAGCTTTTTTACCCAGTTTTACGGGTTCGTTAAGGTCGATTTTGTCGTAATTTAGTAAGAAATTATAAAAGTTAGCCTTAACGTAAATCGCTTTAATTATCGTATTAATATTTATATAAAAAAGACTTTCTTCGAAAATATTAAAAATACGTTTTTATTTGCCGAAAGCTTTTTCGATCGCATTCCGTAATTACGCATACTTTAGATTATATAGGTTTTCCGGCGTACGTAACTTTAATTAAGCTTACGTTAATTTTTAAAAGTAATATTATATTCCGTAATACGCAATAAGGATTTACTTGCCGATAAGGCATTTAAAAATTTTACACATACATTTATTTATAAGAGTAATAAAATTATTATAATTCATTACGTTATTAAATATTTTAATATTATTTATAAAGTCTTTTTAATTTGTTAATATATAAGGAAATCTTTTATCGAAATTATAAGTAATTATTATATTTATTAATAACTGTTTTTATAATTTCTTTATATTTTTTGTTTAAAAACATTATTTTTAAATCGGATTTTAAAATAAATATTATTATATATTTTTATTATATTTTTAAATTAATAAAAGAAATTTCCCATTACTTAAGATTTTCTAATAAAAACTATTATTAATACGTTTAATAATAATACGTGTTAATATTATAAAAGTATTTAGGATATCGTGAAACACGTAATAAATAATAATATTATTTTTTTATAAAACGATCTAAAATTACTTAAACGGAAAAACTTGAAGCTTTAATATAAAAAATAATAATTATTCTTTCGATTATCGAAATTCGTAATATTTTTAACGTTATATTTATTAGCAGTTAATTACGTAACGCATAATATGTATTTTTATTTCTCCTTATGATTTTTCAAAAATAATTATTTGGAAAACGTAATATTATAAATACATATTTGAAACCCGTTTAATTATTAATATATATTTTAATACGGTATTAATTACGGCAATTAAGAATTACGAAAAAAATAACCAAAGCGATAAATTATTTCTGTTATTATTAGCGCGTTTTCGGTATTATTACCATAATTCTTAATTATAAAAAACATTAAGTTTTATTACGAAATTACGAAACGATAATTATAAAAGTTTAGATTTTTAACGTTATCAAGATATATAACAAAAAGAACGGCTTAAAGCTAAAATAGGGCTTTTAACGTAATTTACATATTATTTAATAACAGTTGTAAAAGGTTTCACCTGAGCGGTCTATAATCAGTTGTCAATAAGAATTTATTTTTTAGCTAAAGAGAAAAAAAAGGAAAGATAAAAATACAGTTATGTGTGTTCGCATATAAGGCGCTGCGCTAGTGCTGCTTCGTACCGGCGTTTGTCTGGTACTCTATAATAAGGTTCTATGTAGCCCTATCATATTATCTCTTACTTTTCCTAAAAGGGGTTAATATATCGTAAAATTAATAATCGCATTAATCTTTAGCTTTTAATTAATTGGAGATTCGGAAATTTGTTAACTTCCAAATTAAACCTAACTTAAATAACTAATTATAAGTTAATTATTTATTAAATAAGTTTACATATAAAAACGTATTTACGTTTTTACTTATTATAATTTTTTATAATAATAACTTAATTCGGTAAGTTAATTTTTATTAATATTTATAATAAGGTTTTTTTATGTTTTTCCGTAACGGCTTAAAAACTAATTAATATATTATAACGCCGCGAAAATGCTCCGTAAAAACGATATTTTTATGGTTTAAGGCCTTTTTGATAAGTCGAAATCTGCTAAAACCTTTCGTACGTTACGTATTTGCGTTATTTTAAACAAATATCCCGCCCGTATTTACGATATGCCCTATTTTACCTATATAATTCGTTTTATCGAAAATACGGATAAGTTTTGTTTAAATTAATAAAATATATAATTCGTTTATATATTATTCTTTTATTATTCTTAAAATGCTTATTATTGTAAATAAAAAGGCGGTCCGTTATCAGGCTTACGTTAATTATAACTATGAATATCCCGAAATAAATATTTTTTTTATTTTTGTTAGTATATTTCTTTTATGTAATTTCCGCGTAATTTACGAATATTCTCGAATTTCGTTAGGCGGTTAACGCGTTTTGCGAAATTGTTTTTAATTACGATTATCGAAACCTTAATATATTTACTTTTTTTGCGTATTTTTTATATTATTCCTTTAACGTTAACCCTGGCTTAATAATTATCCGTACCTAAAAAAAAGCGGGTACTAAGGCCTTACGTTTGCGCTTTAAGTTTTCGTACGTTATTCGTTCCGAAATAAATTTACGTCCTTAATTCTTGGCTTATACGTTACTTATATATGGGTTAGGCTGCCGATTTTGCCGATTTTTCCGCTTAATATAATAAAAAACGTATTAAGCATAAAAATAATAAATTCTATTATATAAGTTTTTTTTGTAATATTTTTATGCCTTTTTTACGCCGCTTTTTAACTTACGTTATAAATTAAATTAATATCCATTAATAATTATATTACCAATATTTTCGAAAGCCTTATAATTATACCTTAGGCGGTTAAAATAAATCCCGGTTTTGCCGGAATTTAATATAAATAAGGCCGAATAATTATACGCCTTAAATACGTAATTCTCGTATAACCTTAATATTATAAATTTGTAAAATAAATCGTTAAATTTATAAGTTTTTAAAAATAATTAAATAATTTTATAACCGGCATATTATTTTTGTAATTCCAAATTCCTTTTTAATATATTTTATTCGTATATAGCGGAAACGTTATTTTAACGTTTATTTGCGAATTATATAAGGCTGTTCTTAAGCGGTTTCCCTAAATCTCCTATACCGCTTATGCGCCCCCCGGCCGGTGTTTTTAGGCTGGACTTTTACCTGTCCGCTTTCGAGTAGCACGTTGGATTTAGGGTCCATTATTAATAGCTATATTGCCGTATTTCTTTTCAAATTGTTATAAAACCGCCGTATTTGCGAATTTTTCGAATAATTCCTAAATCGGTTTTACGTAACTTAACCATTTTATCTGAATTTGGTATATAAAGTTATTTTTTATTTTTTTAATCCGGGCTTAAAAAATATTGTCGATTTTAAATTTTAATTTATTAATTTTTTTTTAAAAATAAGAAAAAGTTACGTATTTACGTAAATTTGGGACGGTAAAAGGTCGTTAATTATACGCCTTAATAAATTAACGTAAAAACTGTTATAAATGTTTTTAAATATATTTAATTTAATAATATAAAAATTAATTATTTTTATTACTTAATATTTAATTTCAAATTACCTTAGGTTTTTTAACGGTTAAAAAATAATAATATTTTTTAACAATAATTAGATTTTATCGTTAATTTCGTATCTTTTAGCAAAAGAATAACGTTTATTTATTATTTTCTTCTAAGTTTGTTAAGCCGCCGCCATCGCGGCTTAAACGAATTCCGTATTTTTTCGCAATTTCTTAATAAAATTTTCCGTTTTTATACGTATATTTTTCTTAGCTGTCGAATTATTTTTTACTTAAGGAATTAAGTGAACGTAATATCCGTAAAATAAGAAAAAAAGATTTAATGCTATTAAGGTTATATTTTGGTTATTAATTACAAATATCGTGCTTAAAAAAACTTATTTTATTTTTATTACGAATACGTTACGAAAACTTGCAAATAAATTATTATTTTTTAATTATCCCTTTCCGTGGTATTATCGGTTTTTAAGTAATATACGGTAAAAAGGCGTTATTTTATTTTTATTAACTTGTAAAATCTGGTCCAAAATTTCCTTCCCTAATTAATTCCCTTATTATTTATAATAGCCTTAAAAATATAGACTTTCTAATATATTTTTATAAATATTTCTATATATATTTTTGTATTTATTATACGTATTATTTTTAAAATTATTGTTTTAAATAATCGATTTTTTATAATTATCAAAAATATAAATTATATTTAAAAGCGATTAATAAATTAGTTACAAAATCGTTTAATAATTCGTTATAAAATTATTCGAAAACCGGAAATAACTTTAATAACTTTTTTTATTTTTCCATACGTTTTTATAGTCGTATATAGCAGAATTCTTACAAAATTGCTTTATTATATAATATATATCCAGCCAAAAAAAGTTTTCGAAAATACCGTTATCGTAATTTCTTTTATTTAGATAGCTTATTATATAAAAATTATGGGTATTTTGTATTAAGGCCGTTTTAAGCAGTTTTTAATTTAAAATTTAAAAACGTTCCCGAAATTAAAGAAAACCCTTAATATCTAAAGTATATTCCGTAATTAATATTAATAATTTTAATTCTGTAAAAAAATTACGTTTTTTTATAATAGCCTTAATAATACGGTTATAATTTTATTATACTTTAACGTTATGTTTTAAAACTTTTAAAATGTTTCGTAATATTAAAATATTTACGTTTTTCGGGGTAACCTGTTATCTTTAACTTTAATATTATTAATTATTATTACATTTTTAACGTATTTTTAATATTTTATAAGTAATATAAATAATTATTTATCTTTTATTTATTAAAGTTTTTATACAGTTTTCTAATTATTACTTTTTTTATAAATATATTTTATTCCTTACGTAAAAATATATCGGCCTTAATATTTAAACGGCCGGTACGGAATTCGAAATAAAAGTTAAAACGGAATAACTTTTTAATTACTTTATTTAACGTTCATTTAAATTTTTAATAATTATAAAATATTTCAGATTTTTGTAATCAATAATAATCTTAAATAAGGTTATTATATTACGTAATTTTATATCCTATATTTTTATATAATTTATTACCGTTAAAAATTTCTTATTTTATATTTCGCAATTAATTTTAATAAAGTTTAATTTCTTAAAGTAATAAATAACCGGACGTAATATTTTTAACGTATTAACTTAAAATAAATAATTTCCGTATATTATTTTTAAATAATTTACTTTAATATTCTAAGTTTTTCAAAATTTTATTACGCCAAAATTAATGCCGTTATAAAAACGTTTTTAAAACGTTCGAATATTATTTTTTTTCCTTTAACGAAATAAAGTTCCTTTCCGGATTAAGGCTATTAACGGTACCAATATATCCGCATAATAAGCTATGAAATCGCGGTAAAAATTTGCGAACCCCAAAAAATTTCGGATTCCCTTAAACGTTTTGAGAACTTTCTACTTTTTAATTATACGTAATATTTCGGCGTCTATTCGTATTCCCTTCCCGGCATTTATAATAAATCTAAAATATTTTGTCATTTTTATGGCGAATTCGTACTTAAAAATATTTAGATTTAAATCCGTTTTTCCTAAGCGGCTTAGGACCTTTTTTATTTTTTACATATAATCCTTGTTGAATCCGGAAAAAAATAAGGATATTATCTATATACGTTAAGCAAAAAACGTCGAAATACTCTTTTAGGACCCCGTTAACGTATCGTTAAAAAGTTACAGAAACCTTATATAAACCGAACGGTATTATTAGCTATTCGTATAAACCGAAACGTATTCGCAATGCCATTTTTTATTTATTTTCCTCCTTAATTCTAATTATATAGAACATTATTCGGACGTTTATTTTCGTAAATTACTTAGCATAAGAAAATAATTTTACGGTTTCCGAAATAAAACGTAAAAAGTAATAATCTTTTTCGATTATTACATTTAACGCCCGATAATTATAATAAAAACGTAACCCCTTTCCGGGTTTTTTCATAAATAAAACCGAAACCTTTACAGGCGAATTATTTATGCAAATATACATTTTATCCAAAAGTTCTGTTAAAGTTTTCCTTAAGGCTAACAATTTTTCCTTCATTATACCATATAAAGGCCCCCATAATACTGGCATTTCTTTCCTTACTTCGTCTTTGAGTAATAGGATTATATGATCCATTCCGAGACGGGATAGAAATAAGGCGTCGCCTAATTTTTTATCGAACAATTTCCGAAACGCTTTTAATTTAAACGGAAGCTTTTCGTTAATTTCCATTTTTTTCTTAGGCGTTAACGCCTTATTAATATCGGCTAAAATAATTAAAAATAATTAAATTTTCTATTTAATCCTTTTAATCTTTTTTATCTTTCGGAATCCTGTCTCGAAAACGGTAATTAAAATTCTTTTTACTTTATAAATTATTTATATGTTATTTTCTTAAATTTTATATTGTTTTCGTAAACCTTTATACGATTTATTATACTTACCGTCAAACGGTATTTTTATATTACGTATACGACGTTATAACGTTTTATTTAAGGTTTTTTTTAAAATTAAGGGGTAATTAAAATTATTAATAATATATGCGAATATCCTGGCCTTGAAACCGTCGATATCTATTTCCATATATATTATTTTTTTAAACTTTTCTTTGCTATCGTCGGTTCCTTTTTCGAACTTTTTTAAATCTGCGTAATTTTATTAGAATACGCGGTAACCGTAAGCATTTTACGAACGTTTTGCTTATTACGGTAAAATATTTATATTCCTAATTAATAAAAGTTTTTATAAATTTTTCTTAATTAATATATATATCGATAGTAAATAAAATGCTGTCCATATTTTATTTCGCAATCTTTACCTCGGTTTAAGTCGCTTTTTGTTTCCGAACGTGCCGATATTCAGAAATTACTTTTTTTCTTTTTCGTTTTTAAATTCTAACTTTTCGTTCTCGTACGCTCTTAATAAATTAATCCTTTCTTACGGTTTTTTTGCTGGTAAAAACGAGCAGCGGTTCGCCTTATAATTAAAACGTTTATAGCGTAAGCAAAGGTTTTTTGTTTTACGGGCGTTCCGTTTTTTTTAAATTATTTATTATGCGTATTATTTCGGCGTTAAAAATAAGGTTTAAAATTTTTATTTTTGCTGTCCTACTGCCGAAACACCCGTTATATTTATATCGTTATCTGGGTTATTTTTCATTTAATTATTACCGCCTAATTAAAATGTTAAAAAACTGTTCGTTTTTTTTGCCGTATTATTCCTTTAAGGCGTCCGGCGATTTCCATAATTTTATTTATTTATACGTTATAGCTTTTAAGAAAATTTATTAAGATTAAAATTTAAATAAGCTTTTTATTTAATGTTTTTTTAAAAGCGTAAATTTCGTTTTTACTAGTCAGATAATCCCTTTTACGTTTATTAACATCTTTTCGAATAAGGGATAAAATAACGAAAGTTTTGCGTTATCGGTTTGCCTTAAATGCCGAAAAAATTCGACTACCTTTTTCTTTTTATGCTAATTATTATATTGTTCATATAATACCTAAAAAAAACCGACGGGGTTATAAGTATTATTTAGGTTTCCGATAATATAATAAGTAATAACTGTACGTTATATGTTAATTTCGAACTTTTCGTATATAACGTAAAATTACTTACGAACTTCTCTTATGAAAATAACGTTTATATCGAGCTTATAAATTATGGATACGTATTATCCAGGGAACTTTTTTTTTGTTTTATTGAACTTTTCCGGCCTGTTACGACCCGACAAGTTCCGGTCTCAAGAAACGGTCAGGCAGGGAGCATACGGGCCACCTCCCGGGTTACGTGACGGTGATCACTGCCAAGCCAGTGATCATTAGTGATCAGAGGTGATCCCAAGTGATCGTGATTACCGCCAACGGCGTGATCACAAATAATTAAGCCAAGAAAAAGAAGAATATATACGCTTATTATTTCTATAATTTAAATAGCTTTAATTTATAATAAATTATTTATTAATATTAATCGTTTGTAACAAGGCATTTCCGGTATTAAGAGATATAATATGTTATTATATTTATTGCTTAGATTTTTATAATATTTTTGCCATTATAAATCCGTCGATTTAAGGTTTAATAATTAATTAAATTTTATAGGCCGTTATACGTTGCAAATCTTTATTTAGTAGTACCGTTAAACTTTAAGGAATATTTAATATTGTTAAAATATTAATTAGTATTGAGAAAACCTTTATTTAGCAATTTTAGGCTTAAATTTGAGAGCTGGAAAAAAAGTTTAATAACTTAGGGCTACGTTATTTACCTAATTCTTTTTCGCCCGCATAAAACTTAAAAAGCCGGAACCTTACGATAAAAAAGGTAACCCTTAAATCTTTTTCATGTAAGTATAAATTTATTTTCGTTTTTTAGATTTTAATAACTTAGCGGATATGGTCCTAATAGTAAAAGTATGCCTAATAAGAAATATGGCTGATTAATTTGAGCCCAATATAAAAAATTCTTTGGAAATAAGAAAAGTAAATAAGAAATATTTTATTAATAAGATTTTTTTAATTTATACCAATTTCGAAAATAAAGTATGCAATAATTTCGGTAATCCGGATAAAAAAGGATTAACGGTTTAATAATTTTTATAACTTTAATAAAAAAGATCCGCGCCCAAGTATGCCGTAATTTTCAAAGGTTTTGCGGTTAAGGCGGGATGGGGAAACGATAAAGCTAATATTTTTATTAATATATTTTATAAAAGGTTAAAAAATAATGTAAAAGATAAGATTATTTAGATCGAACAATTAATTACTTTAGACCGGTATATTGTAAAGGTAATCAAAATTAATAATTAATAATTTAAAAGATGATAGAAAAAAAAAGAAAATATGCCTTATATTCGGAATATAAGTTTAATTAAGGGACGAAAAAAACACACCTTTTATTTTTTACGAAACGGCGTTAGGATTTATAAAACTCGGCGTTACTTATAAATAAAATTAAAGCCAGATTAAATGCTTTAATTACGGCAAAATGGGATATAAGGTTTATAAATATAAAAAACCTAAAAAATTACGATAAAATAACTGGACCCCTATACCGGAGGAATAACTTAAAAATAATTAAGGAAACGATAACAAAGTTATTAATAGAATCCGAACTAAATATATAACAAGTTTATAACTAAAGGCCTAATTAGGATTATTACGATAAAAGATTCAATAAGGGATATAAAAAGCTAAGAAACTAATTTAATAAATATTACGAATATAGCAAAAAGCCTTATAAAGATGGTTATATAAATACCGGGATTAAATAAAAGAATTTTGCCCTGGAATACCCGATTAATACAGTAAAATATATATTAGATATTGTCGACGACGAGAATATCCCGATTACGAAAAATAAAAATAATATATTTATATAAAAAATACCTGCATATAATATAAGGAATTTGATTTTTCAAACTGTACCGGACATAACAAAAACGATAAATAATAATACCGACAAGTTCGAATTATAGCCCCAGAAAATATTTAATAGGTGGCCGAAATAAAGAGTTAGCCCGAAAAAAAGCAGTATTTGCAAAAAGACCTTTTTTGTTATTATGGATAATATAATTATTAAACGAAAAAGGAATTAATCTAGCGTACGGTAAAAAAGCATTATTAGAAAATTATTACGGACCTTTATTTCGAATTAGTATTTATGGTAAACTTTTATAAAAAAAAGATTATTAAAAAAATACGTTAATTTATAGAAAGTTTTTGGAATAATAATTAAAATAACGTATAATAAGATATAATCGCAAATATAAGAAAATAATTAATTCGAAAAGGAAAAAAATTGCAATAAAATTAAAAGGAATTAATATCGTTCGAAGGAATCATACGCCGATAATAATAACAAATATAATAACTTAATACGTTAAACGAAAAAATATAAATAAGGTTCGATAAATTCGAATAAAAATTAAAAGAAAAAGGTTACTTATAAAAAACCGCAAAATAATAAAACCTAGAAAAATTAAAAAGAATTTCCGAAAAAAGCTTTAAACGTAACGATAAAAAACATTAACGACTTTATTATTTTGGAAATATAAATTAAAACGTACTAGTATACCGTAATAATAAATTGCGAAACTTTAAGCGGAACTTATATGGCACCAGATATAATTAATAAGCTTAAATTGCTATAAAGATATAAATTGGAACTTTATACAGTAACAAATGCCGAAAGTTAGGAATTCGCTTACGATAATAAAAAGGTTATATGCAAAATTAATTATTTCGAGACTTTTGTTAAAGGATAATATCAAACGGTGAATTTCGATATTATTTTATTTAGAAATTACGATATGATTTTAGAATTATTATGGATATGCTAGTACGGAATTTTGATTAACGGTAAAACTGGTAAGGTAAAATTTGTTTTATTCCTTATTAATAAACGAAAAAAAATTAAAATTTTAATATTTGATCAATAATAACGATAAATGTAGGTATAAAACATAATAAATATTTTCTTACTTAAAGGAACAAAATATAAAAAAAAGAATAAATATCAAAGAAAAATATAACATATTGTTATTATTATTAAAACGAAATTAAAATAATTAAATAGCGATTTGGAATAATAAGAATAACCGCTTAAGGAATTAGAAAATTTAATTAATATGTTACCATAATACCATAGATACGAATAACTTTTTAAAAAAAAGTTCGATATAAAATTATTAAAACATAACGAATAAAATTACGAAATAATCCTTAAAGAAAAATCTTCGATAAAGTTTTACCCTATCTATAATTTTAACGAAAACAAGTTACGTACTTTTAAAAAATACCTAAAAAATCGGTTACAAAAAAGATGAATTCGACTTTCGAAATTACCAGCAGGATACCCGATATTCTTTGTATTAAAAAAATAATAAATTACGACTTATAATTAACTATCGACAACTAAACGATATTACTGTTAAAGATCCAATATTATTATTCCTAATTATAAAAATAAAAAACCGACTTTACGAAATTAAATGATTCATAATATTCGATTTTAAAAGTAAATATAACCTTATTAAGATTAAAAAAAGATATAAATAAAAAATAACTTTTAAAACGAAATACGGATAATTTAAGTATTTAGTTATACTAATAGAATTTACGAACGTACTAATAATCTTTTAACAAATAATTAATTATGTATTATAAAAATATCTCGATATATTCGTTATTTGCTATCTCGACAATATTCTTATTTTTTCGAAAACAAAAAAAGTATATGCAAAATATGTTCACAAGATTTTTTAAGTTTTACAAAACGCAAAAGTATTTGTTAACGCAAAAAAAAAATTAATTCCATATATAAAAAGTGGAATATCTGGGACATATTATTACCCTAAGATATATTAAGATAAACCCTAAGAAAATCGCTATAATTACAAATAATAGACGTTAATAATAATTAAAAAGGTACAGGTATTCCTTAAATTCGCCAATTATTATAAAAAGTTTATTCGAAATTTTAATAAAATAATTATATCTTTAACGAATCTCACAAAAAAAAGAATTAAAATAAACGCCAAATACGGAGAAAACATTTTAAAATATCAAAAATGCGATTACTAATAAACCAATACTAATTATATACGGTTTAAACCGCTTTATTAAATTAAAAACCGATATTTCGGATTATGCGTTAAACGTAATAATTGGATAACGAAATAATTAAGGCAAATTACACCTTATTGCATTTTTTCGTACAAATTAAAAGAAACCGAACTTAATTACGGCATTTTAAATAAGGAATTTATGGCCATTATTATGGTATTTCGAAAATTTAGGCACTTTTTAAAGGGAAATTTGTACCAAATTAAGGTTTATACGGATTATCAAAATCTTACCCGATTTATTACGGTCAAAAACTTACAGAACGATAATTTCGTTACGTAGAAAAATTGGCGAATTTCGACTTTATTATTATTTACAAAAGAAAATTAAAGAATAATAAAGTAAACGCTTTAAATAAACGATTAAACCTTAAAAAGAAATTAGTTAAAATTAGCCATATAATCTTTAATATTACCACAAAAGAATATTTATGCCTACGACAAATTTTGACGATTCGGGCAGTACCTAGTAATATATATCAGAAAATTTAACAGCATAATAATAATTTCCCAAAAAAATTAAAAAAACGGATAAAATATAAATTCCAAAGGAATATTAAAAAGATTTAATACGAAAAGTATACGAATATTAGTTACATAAATATTTAGGGATCCATAAAACCTTAAAACGATTTTAACGCATATATTTCCTTTTTAAAATAAAATTAATAATACAGAAAATTATACGGCAATACGATATTTATGCCAAAGTAAAGGCTTAATGATATAAGCCATACGAAGAATTATAATTATTACTAATCGCAAAATAACTATGGTATTTAATTATATTTAACTTTATTATTAAGTTTCCGATATTAAAAAAACTAATTACGGGAATACATTACGATAGTACTTTCGTAATCGTCGAACGATTCACGAAATTTTCTTATTTCCTACCATATCATAAGGACATAAACGCCGAACAACTGGCATATATTTTTTTAAATATATTTTTAATATATACGGATTACTAATAAAATTTATATTAAATAAAGGATCAATATTTGTATCAAAAATTTGATAAGGCCTAATAACATAAATCGGCCTAAATTATAAGTTATTTAACGTATTTAAACCATAAACAGATAAATAAATAAAACGAATAAATCAAGTTTTAGAAATTTACTTACGATACTATATCAATTATGAATAGAATAATTAAATTAAGAAATTATTAATCGTATAAATAACTTAAAATACTAACTATTACGAAAATATTAAGATAATATTCTTAAACGCAAATTTTAATTTTATTTCAAAGATTTATAGAAAAGTATATAATAACGGTTTAATTAATATTAAAATAATCCTTACGTTAAAATAATTACGGTAATTATACTAAAAAATAAATACAGAACTGGAATTCCTACGAAATTAAATAAGTAAATATTATAACCAGAAAAAGTTAAAAAGATTAATTTTCGAAAAAAGCAAAATAGTTTTCCTCGTTATTAAAAATATTTAAATAAAACGACCTAGCAAAAAACTTGATTTTAAATATATCGGTCCATACAAAATCGCCAAGAAAATCTCAAAAAACAACTATTAATTGGAATTTCCACCAAAGGTTAAACTTTATCCAATCTTTTATATTTCCTTATTCGAATTAACAGCAGATATAATCAAAATGCATATAATATAAAACGATATAGAAATAAAAAACGAACAAATATATGAAATAAAAAAGATTCTTAATATACGGAAACAAAACGGACTTACCTAGTACCTAATTAAATGGAAAAAACATCCAAATTCCGAAAATACCTAGGAGCTGCCAAAAATCTTATTAGCGCCTAGCGTTTACTGAAAAATTTTCATTAATAATAACGGGCGCATCCTAATTAATAATCGATTAATCGGTAACCGGGATGTCGGGCTAATCGGCCGCAACATAGGTTAACATAATAGCTATAACGGCAACCTCCAATTATTCCTGTTCCTAACGTTTTTATTTCTTTAATTCGTTTAACGATTAAAACTTATATTATACCATAACAACGTTTTTCGAACAAACCAACGCCTTTTACTTACGTAAACAAATAAAATAAAAAAAAACTTCGTTTATTATTTCCTAATATTTGCGTTAAGCCTTAAGATAAAGCCGTTAAAGTTTTAATAATCGCTTTTCGGCAAGTATTTCTTTACGTTCTAAATGTTAATATTCGTAACGAATATTTTATAAAAAGGAAATAGGTACGCCGGTACCATTATAAAATCGATCCCAATTAACATATTCCTTATACCTTAAAACGTTTTCCATTATTTTACACCTTATGCTTTTCGAGAAACAATAAAAGTAAGACATAATTTCGTAACTAAATTCGTTAAAAGCTTTTACGAGGTCAATATAACAAACGGTAGAAGAACGGGGAACGCAACGAATTTTGGAAATATAAAACGATATGATTAAGGGCAAAAAAAGGGATAACTTACTAAACGAAAAAAAATGGAAAAGAAATCTTAAGGGCAAAGTTTTGGGAAAAAGGAGATTATATTATGACCCGACAAGTTCCGGTCTTAAAAAACGGTTAAGCAGAGAACATACGGGCCACCTCCCGGGTTACGTAACGGTGATCATTGCTAAGCCAGTAATCATTAATAATTAGAAATAATCTTAAATAATCGTGATTACCGCTAACGGCGAAATTACAAATAATTAAACCAAAAAAAAGAAAAATATATACATTTATTATTTCCATAATTTAAATAACTTTGGCTTATAACAAACCACTTATTAATATTAATCGTTTATAATAAGGTATTTCCGGTATTAAGAAACGTAATACGTTATTATATTTATTGCTTAGATTCCCACAATACTCCTGCCAATATAAACTCGTCGACTTAAGGTTTAATAGTTAGTTAAATCTCATAGGCCGTTACACGGCCAGGGTAACGGCTTTTATTTGGCTCCTGCTATTAGTTCGGTCGTTTAAGCCGTTTTTGCGGAATAGCTTAACTGCGTTTCCGATCGTTATTAAATTGAGAAAGAATTGGTATTCGTAAAGGTTATTGCGTTCTAAACTTATAACTAAATAATAAATTTTTTATTAAGTAATTAAACCGTTTTAAGCTATTCGGCCGTTTATGTTAATTCCTTATTTGCCTTATATTACGTTTTTATATATTTACGGAACTGGGTTGCTTTTTTTTTATTTTCCTCGAATTAATAATTTATACGTTATTTTATAGCCGTTATCGAACTTATTAAGGTTTTCGTTATAACGCTAAATACCCTCTGTAACTCTGGATCGATAAAGGCCTTTTACTAGGCCTTTTAAAAAACGTTCGAAAATCCTAATATTTGATTTTAAGCATTTCCTACTTTGTTAAATAGTAAACTAAAAAAATTTGTAAAAGGCTTTACCTAAGCAGTTTGTAATCAGTTACTAATAAAAGTTTATTTTCTAGCTAAAAAGAAAAAAAAGGAAGATGAAAATATAATTGTATATGTTCGCATATAAGGCGCTGCGCTAATGCTGCTTGGTACCGGCATTTGTTCGGTGCTCTATAATAGAGCTCCATACAGCCCCATCACAACAGTTTTAACAATTCGAAAGCTATTAATGCTGAAGTAAGAGATTTTTAACATGCTGAATAAATATGATTCGTCCAAATTTGCTAAGAAGATTCAGCTATTTTCAGTAGAAAAAAGTGGAAATGCTGGTTCTGAACGACACGAACGGTTTGCTGATTCTGATTCTGATTTCCCACAAGTCGGTAGTGCTAAAAGTTCCCGAACTGACCTTAAGTTGTATATACTTACTAGGCGGATTTTGTTACAAATACTATAGAATATAGGAAAATAGCAAACCCGAATTAATAGGCATTTGCAAAATTGTAAAATTTTTATTTATGTATTGGCTTATTTGATTAATTTATTTATTTAGGGCTAGTTCTTAAACTTTCAGCACCACTGACTTATGGGGATTTAGAATCAGAATCAGCAAACCGTTTTTGTCTTTCAAAACCAGCTATCTCCATCTTTTTTGGCTGAAAATGGCTGGTTTTTCTTGGCGCTTCCGAACTAATGACATTTATTTAATATGCTGAAAAATCTTTACTTCAGAATTAGCTGCCTTCGAGGTGCTGAAGTTACTGCTAGATAACATATAAATTACCTTAAGAGCTCTGTCTTGGTTTTAAGCCGTTCTTTTTATTATATATCCTAAAAACATTATAAACCTAAACTTTTATAATTGTTATTTCGTAATTTCGTAATGGAATTTAACGTTTTTCGCGATTAAGAATTATGGTAATAATACGAAAAACGCACTGCCGTTAACTGAGAAAACTTATTATTATTATAGTTTTTTTTGCGGTCCTTAATTACTATAATTAATATCGTATCAAAATAAATATTAATAATTAAACGAGTCTTAAATATATATTCGTAATATTATATTCCGTAAATAATCGCTTTGAAAAAATAATAAAAATAAATAAAGATATATATTACGCGTTACGTAATTAATTATCAACGAATACGGCATTAAAGGTATTACGGATCTTAGTAAACAAAATAGTAATATTTTTTTATATTAAAATTTAAAAATTTTTTACTCGGATTATTACGGATCGTTTTATAAAAAGTAATAACGTTATTTATTACGCATTTTATGAAATTCTACATACCCTTATAATATTAATATATATTATTATCAAATTCGTTAAGAATTGTTTTTATTATAAAATTATTAATAACGAGAAATTTTTCTTATAGTTTAAAAACGTGATAAAAATATGCGATAATACTTTTAAATAAAAGGTATAAAAAATCTTAAAAAGAAATTATTAACGAATATATTAATAGTTTATAATTTCGATAAGAAATTTATTTACCTATTAATAAATCCAAAAGCCTTTTTAAATAATATTAAAATATTTAATAATACACTTAATTATAATAATTTGGTTATCTCTAAAGATAAATATATGCTTTAAGATACTAAGTACGCTACTAACAAATAGATTTTTATTCCGTATTACGAAATGCGATATTACTTTTAAAAATAAACGTAAGTCGAATTAAAGTTACAGATTTCGAAAAAATTATATAATTTAAAGTATATGCAATTACGAAATATGATCGAAAAAGCTTTCAATTGGTAAAAAAAATAATTTTAAGATACTTAAAAAAAAATTCCTTATATACGTATTAATATGATAATTAAAGATATTTACGCAATAGCTAGTTTTTGTAATTTTTTATTAAATTACGGCGAAATCGATCTTAATAAATTCGTAAAACTGGATAAAAAAGTTTATATTAAGGAGAAAGATTAAACGACTAGCTTTTCGCGCGCAAAACGACAAAGCGGCGCATATTTTCTTACTGCAGAATATTATAATAAAATCGCAAAAAAAATATAAGATATATATCAAAAATTTAAAAAGAATTAAAAGCGAAAATGATGGAATAAAAACGTTATTATTGTTATAAGTTAATTAAAAGGCGCGCTCGATATTAGGACATAATAAATGAATTAATAAATACGAAAAGCTTTTTAATTAATTCTTTAATTCTTTCGTTATATTAATTCGAAAACCGTTAAGTTCAGAATATATTTATTTTATATAAACATTTAACACTTTTAAAACTGGGATAATTCATATGTTATATTATAACAAAATATATTAGCTAAAAAAAATAATTTTGAAAAAAAGTTCCTTTTTTTACGTTATTCTTTTCTACCATTTTTACCATTTCTATAACTTTAATATCTTTAACGCCTTTAACACCTTTATAGCTCTATATCCGTATTATTTTTATTATTTCCATCACCTTTTATACTTAAGGAATTCGTAATACTTTTGTTATTATTATAAAGCAGTTTTTTTATTACCTTCGTAATTCCTGCCGTCCGAATCGCCAGTTTTTTCAAAACTTCTAATCCATTAACGCTTTAAATTATCGTTTATATTGATAAATATAGTGGCAAGGCGGTTTTTATTCGCCCAAGCCTAAACCACGTAAAGTAACATATCGTTATTATATTCGTTAGTATAAATATTATTAAAAATTTTAAAATTTATTTTTATATTTAACCCGACGTCTTTAACTACCTTTCCAAAGCGAACCAACATTTTAACGACGTTATCCACGCCCTTTTTCACTATTACGTTATTATATTTCTTAGCTTTTTTCCTTTTCTGCTATCTTGCCGAATCGTCAGCAAAGTACTTACGAAAACGGTTGCGGACCTGCTGCAAAACGAAAACATCTTCGGCCTTTTTAACGGAGCTATTCTCTTTCTCGCCGGCAGTCGATTTTTGCGAAAAAGAAATCTATAATAATTTTTAAACGGAATAAATAACAACGTTAACTTTTTTAAGGCTAATAGCTAATTCGCCTTTAGTTTTAACGGAAGGCCCGAATACGGTTTTATAAAAATTAACGTGCTTTAAAAGCTTATACTAAAAGGGCTTCATTTCGGAATAAGCCTAGATAACGGTTAGTTATTACTATATAATTTAATATAAAAAACATTATTAACTTTTAAATAACTTTTTCATATTTCGGGTTCAGCCGTAAAAATTTAGAAATTTTCATCTCAATCGAAACCATTTATTTCCTTTAAAGAAAATTACGCCTAAATCTTTTTCTAAAGGTAAATATATTTATTTTTATCTATTTTTTCGTTACGATAATTCCTTAAACGTTTAATTTCTTAATTACAGCTTAATAGCCACATTCCTTAATTTCATAATTCGGCGTATTAAGCTTTTAATTAATTTATTTCTGATACGTTTCGAACAGCATTATTATCTCGTATAAGGTCTACAAATAACGCCTATACGGTTATATACTTTAGGATTCGCTCAGGTCTTGACTTTTTTGCGAAAGTTCCGGATCGACAAAATTGTTAACAATTTCAATATAACGCTATCGAGTATATATAATGATCGATAAGCTCGGAAGACTTTCTGTCCAAGTTTACGTTAATGGAAAAATAATCATATTAAAAATAAGGTACGGCTTTTTTCGCGAAAACATCGAATGCGAAAAAATCCTAATATTAACCGTTAATTTTGTATAGGAAATTAAGCTCTCTTATAATATTCTTCGATATTTTTTATCCTTTTAACGAATTGACACCCTTTTAATTAACATATTTTCAATTCCTTTTCGAATACGTCATAAATAAAGGTATTAATACCATATATATTAAGAAACGATAACCATTTAGTTATATCACGGGGCCGAAGCTCTTTTTTAAAATCAGCCGACTAAAACCAAATTCAAAACAGTGGAGAATTCAGCTTTAGCAGGTTTATTAGCGTCTTGCTGATTGACAGGATTGGTACGGGCCTTAAGAATCAGTCTCTGAAAGTTTGAGAACTGCATCTTATTATGAATTCTTTGAATAAGTAGATTAAATGTATAGTATGCGATCTTATGTGCCAATTTTCCCGGGATCCGTCTGACCTCGGCGAGAGTTCGGCAGCGCCCCAAGTTACTAAGCTCCTGCTCACCTATACATAACCCTACACACTACGCAGATCAGATAAGAATAGCGCAAGAACACACTCGTATCGCCGGAAATCCAATGATTAATAAGTTTGTCAGATTTATTTTGTCAGATACGCAGGGGGTAGGGTCGGGTCTATAAGAATTAAGAAAGAAGGTGAGGCTACTCTGCAAAGATTTGTATAGGAAAACGTTCAAGGGAGACTTAAGGTGTGTCACAGAAGATAGAATTATCTATATTCAAGCTATGAAAGCCCAACAACAGCTGGGAAAATTCAGGGCTATATATATATGTGAAAAAATAGCTTATTAAGCTTTATCATTTCATTATTAATCAGTATTTTCCAATATTAATCGAATGGAAAGCTTTAGAAAACTTTGGAAGACTTTGGAAGTCTTACGAATTCTTTTGCCATCTTCGTGTTATGGCCCAACACGTTTCGGGTCTCGGAGACGGTCGCCCTGAAAGCAGGACCTAAGTGGGTCGGGTCACGTGACCAGTGCTCAGCGGTAGTCTCTGAGCACCACTGACGCTTACTGAGCATAACTGAGCCCTTCTCAATGGCTGTCAGTAAACTTAAGTAAGCTAGCAAAAGGCATACAAATATATACGCTTATTATTTCCATAATTTAAATAATATTAATTTGTAATAATAATTTGTTACTCAAGGTACTTTTGGCATTACGAAACGTAATATGTTACTGTATTTATTATTTAAATTCCCACGATATTCCTGCTAATATAAACCCGTCGACTTAAGGTTTAATAATTGGTTAAACCGTTTACCCTTTATACGTTATAAGCTTTTATTTGGTAATACCGTTAGATTTTAACTAATACTTATTACTGTTAAAATATCGACCAGTATTTAAGAAACCCTTATTTAAGAACTTTAAGCTCGAATTCGGAAGCTAAAAAAAAAAGTCCGATAATTTAAGGTTATACCTGCCTAACCCTTTTAAGTTTGCATAAAGCCAAAAAAACCGGAACCCTACGATAAAAAAGTAACCCTTAGATTTTCTTAACTTAAATACGAATTTATTTTTATTTTTTAGATCTTAATAATTTAGCAGATATAATTCTAATAATAAAAACATATTTAATAAAAAATACAATTAATTAGTTTAAGGCTATTATAAGAAATTTCCTGGAAATAAAAAAAATAAATAAGCAAAATTTTATTAACGAAATTTTTTTAACTTATACCAATTTCGAAAACAAAATGCGCGATAATTTCGGTAATCCGGATAAAAAACGATTTACGGCCTAATAATTCCTACAATTTAAACAAAAAAGATTTGCGTTTAAGTACGCCGTAATTTTCAAAAGTTTTGCGGCTAAGGCAAAAGAAAACGACGAAATTAATACCCTTATTAATATATTTTATAAGGGATTAAAAAACGATATAAAAATAAAATTATTCGGATTAAATAACCAGTTACCCTAGACCAGTATATTGCAAAAGTAATTAAAATTAATAACCGATAATTTAAAAAACGATAAAAATAAAAGATAATATGTTTTATACTTTAAATATAATAAGTTTAACTAGGGGAAAAAAAGAAACGTACCTTTTACTTTTTACGAAACGGCGTTAAGATTTATGGAATTCGGCATTACCTATAAATAGAATTAAAGCCAAATTAAATGCTTTAATTACGGTAAAATAGGATATAAAGTTTATAAATACAAAAAACTTAAAAAAATTACAATAAAATAATTAAACTTTTATACCGGAAAAATAATTAAGGAATAATTAAAGAAATATAAATAAAGTTATTAATATAATTTAAACTAAATATATACCAGGCTTACAATAAAAAGTTTAACCGGGATTATTACGATAAAAAGTTTAACGAAAAATACAAAAAACCAAAAAGTTAATTCGATAAGTATTACGAATATAACAAAAGGCATTATAAAGATAATTATATAAATACCGGAATTAAATAAAAGAATTTTGCCCCGGAATATTTAATCGATATAATAAAATATACGTTATATATTGTCGACGACCAGAATATCCCGATTACGAAAAATAAAAATAATATATTTACGTACAAATTACCTAAATATATTATAAAGGATTTAATTTTTCAAACCGTACCGGGTATAATAAAAATAATAAGTAATAATATCGACAATTTCGAATTATAACGCCAGAAAATATCCAACAATTAGCCAAAGCAAAAACTTGGCTTAAAGAAAAATAATACTAATAAGAAAACCTTTTATATTATTATACATAATATAATTATTAAACGAAAAAAAATTAATTTAACGTACGGTAAAAAAACATTATTAAAAATTATTACGGATTTTTATTTTTAATTAATATTTATTATAAATTTTTTAAAAAAAAGTTATTAAAGAAAAGATATATTAATTTATACAAGATTTTTAAAACGATAACTAAAATAACGTATAATAACATATAATCGTAAACATAAAAAACAATTTATTTAATAAGAAAAGAAATTATAAAGGAATTAAGAATAATTAATACGGTTTAAAGGAATAATACGCCGATAATAACGACAAATATAATAACTTAACGCGTTAAATAAAGAAATATAAATAAGGCTTAATAAATTCGAATAAGAATTAAAAAAAGATTATTTATAAAAAAGCTCCAAAATAATGAAACCCAAAGGAATTAAAAAGAATTTCCGAAAAAGGCTTTAAATATAACGACAGAAAACGTTAATAACATTATTACTTTGGAAATACGAATCAGAACGTATTAATATATTATAAAGGTAAATTACGGAACTTTAGGCGGAAATTATATTGCCTTAAATATAATTAATAATTTCAAATTATTATGGAAATATACGTTAAAACTTTATATAACGATAAATGTCAAAAGTTAGAAATTTGCTTACGATAACGGAAAAATTATATACGAAATTAATTACTTCGAGATTTTTGTTAAAAAACGATATTAAACGAGTAATTTCGATATTATTTTATTCGAAAATTACAATATAATTTTAAATTTCTATAAATACGTTAATACAAAATTTGAATTAACGGAAAAACTGGCCAGGTAAATTTTATTTTATTCCGTATTAATAAATAAAAAAAGAAAAAAATAAGATGTTAATATTCGATTAATAATAATAACGAATATAGGTATAAGGATATAACGAATACCTTATTACCCAAAAAAATAAAACATAAAAAAAAACGGATATTAAAAAAAATACGACATATTATTATTATTATTAAAGCGAAATTAAAGCAATTAAATAACGATTTAAAATAATAAGAACAGCAGCCCAAAAAATCAGAAAATTTAATTAATATATTATTATAATATTATAAATACGAATAGCTTTGTAAAAAGGAGCTCGATACGAAATTATTAAAATATAGCGAATAAGATTATAAAATAGTTTTTCAAAAAAGATTTTTAACGAAATTTTACCCCATTTATAATTTTAATGGAAACGAATTACGTACTTTTAAAAAGTATTTGAAAAATCGGTTATAAAAAAGATAAATTCGATTTTTTAAATTATTAATAATTAAACGATATTATTATTAAAGATTAAATATTATTACCCTTAATTACGGAAATGAAAAACCGACTTTACGGAATTAAATAATTTATAATATTCGATTTTAAAAATAAATATAACCTTATTAAAATTAAAAAAAGATACGAATAAAAAATAATTTTTAGAACGAAATACGGAATATTTGATTATTTGATTATATTAATGGGATTTACGAACATATTAATAACTTTTTAACGTATAATAAATTAGGTATTACGAAAATATCTTAATATTTTCGTTATTTATTATTTCGACAATATTTTCATTTTTTTAAAGACGGAAAAAGCATATATAAAATACGTTCATAAGGTTTTTTAAGTTTTACAGAACTTAAGGTTATTTATTAATACGGAAAGAAATTAATTCCATATATAAAAAATAAAATATCTAAAATATATTATTATTTTAAAATATATTAAAATAAATCCCAAAAAACTGTTATAATTATAAAATAGCAAACGTTAACGATAATTACAAAAGTACAAGCATTTTTTGAATTCGCCAATTATTACCAAAAATTTATTTAAAATTTTAACATAATAATTATACCCTTAATAAGTTTTACTAAAAAATTTTTAAATAAATACCAAATACGGAAAAAGTATTTTAAGGTATTAAGAATGTAATTATTAACGAACTAATATTAATTATGTATAATTTAAACCGCCCCGTTAAATTAAAAACCGATATTTCGGATTATGCGTTAAGTATAATAATCGGATAACGAAATAATTAAGGCAAATTATACCTTATTATATTTTTTTCGTATAAGTTAAAAAAAGTCGAACTTAATTACGGCATTCCAGATAAGGAATTTATGGCCATTATTATGGCATTTCGGAAGTTTAAATACTTCTTAAAGGGAAATTTATACTAAATTAAGGTTTATACGGATTATTAAAATTTTACCCGATTTATTATAATCAAAGAACTTATAAGACGATAATTTCGATATGTAAAAAGATTGGCGAACTTCGATTTCGTTATTATCCATAAAAAAATTTCAGAAAATAATAAAGCAGATATTTTAAGTAAGCGGCCAAATTTCGAAAAATTATTTATTAAAATTAGCCATATAATTTTTAATATTACTATAAAAAAAACTTACGCTTATAATAAATTGCGACAATTCGGGTAGTACCTTGCGATATGTATTAAAAAATTTAATAATATAACGACAATTTTTTAGCAAACCAAAAAACGAACAAAATATAAGTTTTAAAAAAATATCAAAAAGATCTAATATAAGAAATATACGAATATCAATTTTATGGACATTTAGGGATCCATAAAACCTTAAAACGATTTTAACGTATATATGCCTTTCTCAGAATAAAATTAATAATATAAAAAGTTATACGACAATACGGTATTTACGTTAAAATAAAGGCTCGACGACATAAGCCATACGGAAAATTATAATTATTATTAATCATAAAGTAACTATGGTATTTAGTTATATTCGATTATATTATTAAACTTTTTATATCAAAAAATCCAATTACGGAAATATATTATAATAATATTTTGTAATTATCAATCAATTTACAAAATTTTCTTATTTTTTACCATATTACGAAAATACAAATGCCGAATAACTGGCATATATTTTCTTTAAATATATTCTCAATATATATAAATTATTAATAAAGATTATATTAAATAAAGAATTAATATTTGTATTTAAGTTTTAATAAGGCCTTATAATATAAATCTGCTTAAATTACAAGTTATCCAGCGTATTTAAACCTTAAACGGAGAAATAAATAAAATAAATAAATTAAACTTTAAAAATTTACTTATAATATTATATTAATTACGAACTAAATACCTAAGTTAAAAAATTACCGATTATTCAATTAATTTTCAATATTAATTATTACGAAAATATTAAGATAATATTTAGAAATACAAATTTTGGTTTTATTCTAAAAGTTTATAAAGAAACGCGCGACGACAGTTTAATTAATATCAAAATAATCCTTACGTTAAAATAATTACGATAGCTATACCAAAAAATAAAAACAAAACTAAAATTCGTACGAATTCGAATAAATAAATATTATAATTAAAAAAGGTTAAAAGGCTTAAATTTTTTAAAAAAAAGGAAATAATTTTCCTCGTTACAAAAAACATTTAAATAAAACGACTTAACAAAAAACTCGATTTCAAATATATCGGTTTATACAAAATCGCCAAGAAAATCTTAAAAAATAATTACTAATTAGAATATTTACCAAAAGTTAAACTTTATCTAATTTTTTATGTTTTTTTATTCGAATTAACAGCAGATATAATTAAGGTATATACGGTATAAAACGATATAAAAATAAAAAACGAATAAATATACGAAATAAAAAGAATTCTCGATATACGGAAATAAAACGGATTTACTTAGTACCTAATTAAATAAAGAAAGCACCCAAATTTCGAAAATATATAGGAACCCGCCAAGAACTTTATTAGCGCTTAACGCCTATTAAAGAATTTTTATCAGCAATAATAAACGCGTCCTAATTAACGGTCGACCAGTCGGTAACCGGAATGTTAGGCTAATTAGCCGCAAAATGCGCTAACGTAATAGCCGCGACGGCAGCCTTTAACTGTTCTTATTTCCGACGTTCTTACTTTTTTAATTTATTCAGCGATTGTAAACTTCGCTATATTATCTTTATGCTTTTAAAATACAAAAATTTGTTCTGTTTACATAAACGCATAAATCGAGAAAAAGTTTCGTTAACCTTTTGTTAAGCCTGAAAAAGTTATTTTTCGGTAGCTTCCTTTTCCAGTTCGAAACGACGTTTTTTTTAGCTAATATTATCTAAGGATTAAATGGGAACGCCGTTACCATTATAAGGATAGCCTTTATAAATATATTTCTGACATTTTTTGATATTTTCCATCATTTCATATTTAAGGCCTTAAGAAAAATACCATAAATAAGGTATAACTTTAAAGCCAAAGTTTTTAATTATTTCAGAAAACTTTAAACTGTTAACAGAAGAAATAGAAGGACGGGAAGGTATTTTCCTGATCCGGTAAGCCATATTAAGATATAGTTATAGGAAAAAGAGAGAGTATTTATAATTTTCGAGACGAAGATTTTAAAAAAGGGAAAATGGTATTATAGCCCAATACGTTTCGGGTTTCGGAGACGGTCGCCCTAAAAACAGGACCTAAGTAAGTCGGGTTACGTAATTAATGTTCAATAGTAATCTCTAAGTACCATTAACGTTTATTAAACATAATTAAGCCTTGTTTAATAGCTGTTAATAAGTATAAGTAAGTTAGCAAAAAATATATAAATATATATGCTTATTATCTTCATAATTTAGATAATATTAGCTTACAATAATAATTCGTTATTTAAGGCATTTTTGGCATTACGAGACGTAATAGGTTACTGTATCTATTGCTCAGATTCCCACGATATTCCTGCTAACATAAACCCGTCGACTTAAGGTTTAATAGTTGGTTAAACCGCTTAGCCTTCACACTTCGCCAACTCGAATAGGGATAGATCCACTTTTCCGGAGTTAAAACTCCGAATTCCTAGACAGAGCCTTATGAACAATACAGCGCTGTGTGATTGGATATGACCTTTAGGCAAAAGCTCTAGAGAATTAGGGGAATATCAGCACGGAATGGTAAAGAACAGAATACGGGTCTCAGGGGGCTCCCGAGAGGTTAATGTGATTGTAAGATGACCCCCCATCCGCGCTCCACCCCCTCAACGCGCCAGCACTTTCCCATTCAAAATCGCCAAAATCGCTATATTTTCAACAACACTTTAAAATTCGAATAAAAGTCGTAAAAATAAGTGACCATAGGTATTATTATTAGCGTTAAGATCTTCACATAATAGAAATATTCAAAAGTTTGCTGTATGTATATAATATTTTTTTAAAAATTTTATGTATTCGATAAATTTATCTGCTATATATTTTATATATGTATATTTGAAAATTCATAACTCTTTTAACATATTAGATATAAAAAAGGTATTTTACATATAATTATTATATTATAAGAGCTATCAAATGCATATCCCAGTTTAGTTATATGTTTATTAAATAAAAAGAAATAACGTAAAAACGAAAAGAAGAGAAAAAATGGTGAACATTTTATATGGGAAAAATAATAGCTTGTTTCTAAATATTAATAATATGATAACGACTAAATATATAATACTAATATTTTAATAAATTATAAAGAAATTCGCAATATTTAATTATTTAAAAAGGTTATATTTTTATTTATTCTTTTCACCTACATATATAAATAAATATATCTTTTCGATCTTAGGAATTTTCCATACAATTTTTATGGGAATATGGTAACGTTTTATTTTTGTAATTTCGATCCCAATTTAATCTGTATCAATATTAATATTATTTAAAAAAAGCTTTTGTACACTATATTATTTTAACGGCTTAATTATTATTCTGTCGGTTATTTTTTAGTATCTACTTTTGTTAATTAAGTATAAATATGCAGTTTTAGTGATTTTATATGAAAATGTAACGGCTAGGGAGTTTAACCAACTATTAAACCTTAGTTGTACGGGTTTATGTTAACAGAAGTATCGTAAAAAAACTAAGCAATAAATACAGTAACGTATTACGTTTCGTAATACTAAAAATATTTTGGGTAACGAATTATTATTGCAAGTTAAAGTTATCTAAATTATGGAAATAATAAGCGTATATATTCTCATTTTGGCCCAAGGTATCTTTCATTAGGTTAAAGATATTTTGTAAGTTCAGTTCTTTTGAAACCTGTTAAGTTTTTCGTGGCTTAACTAATTTAACGGCCCTGAACCAATAGTAATATTTGAGCTTATTAAGCTAATTACGTGATTTTTTGGCATAGGTCGGGGTTTGTTTTTTTTTAGAGCTCTGACCGTCCGTAAACAGCCAAGACCGTTAAGTTATCATATAATCTTTTCTTTTTTAGGATTTTTGTCTCTAAAAATCAAATTTTTCGTTTGTCGGTTTTTGATAAGTAACTTTCCTTTTTTTATACTTATTATGTCGGGTTATATTAAAAAACGTTATTTTTATAACCGTATTAACGTTTTGGTTTTTTTAGAATATATTAGTCGCGCTAGTTTTATCATATTATCGAATTTTTCTTAGTTGTGTTATAAATTCGAGAAAAGATTTACAAGGCTTATTTTAACTTGGAAATATATATACGCTGTATTAAATAAGAAAACCTTTATAATGTTTTTAATTTGTTTAAATTTAAACATAATAAATTTGTTATAAAAATTATTTAAAACTAAAGGAACGTATTATGGAAACAAATTGTTAAAAACGTAATAACGTTTAAATAAATTACTTGGCCGTTTAAGCCGTTTGCTAAAACAAAAAAAACTTTTTTATAACCGTAATATTAAGATATTTCGTCGGAGTATCCAGGATACGGAAGCCATGGAAAAGTTTAAGAGTTTTAAAAAGGAACAGAAATAATTAGAAACTGCTGTTACAGCTGTTACGTTAACGCAGGCCGCAGCCGACTGGCTCGATATCCCGATTACTAACTGGTCGACTATTAACTGGAACGCGTCCGTTATTATTAGTAAAAATTCTTTAATAGACGCTAAGCGCTGATAAAGTTTTTAGCAAATTTCTAGATATTTTCGGAATCCGAGTGCTTTTTTTATTTGATCAGGTACTGAGTAAATCTGTTTTATTTCTGCATATCGAAATTCTTTTCATTTAATATACTTATTCGTCTTTTATTTTTATATCTGTTATTAATTCGAATAAAGAAACATAAAAAATTAAATAGAATTTGACTTTTAGTAAAATTCTAATTAATAATTATGTTTTAAGATTTTTTAGCGATTTTATATAAACCGATATATTCGAATTCGAATTTTTTGTTAGGTTATTTTGTTTAAATATTTTTAATATTAAGAAAAGTTATTTTCTGTTATAACCTAACGGGCTGCGGTTTCAGAAAACGGTCGTAACAGTAACTAAGCCATGTGGGTCGAGTCACGTGATGGCTCGACAGGATCGATCGTAAAGCCTCTAAAGCCAGGCTCGACAGGATCGATCGTAAAGCCTCTAAAGCCGGGCTCGACAGGATGAAAAAATTAAATATAAAAACATTTATTAATTCCATGATTTAAATAACTTTAACTTGCAATATTTATTAATACCAAATGTTTGCAATATATATCGTACCCTTGGCGTTACGAAACGTAATACGTTACTGTATTTATTATTCAAATTCCCACGATATTTTTGCTAATATAAACCCGTCGACTTAAGGTTTAATAATTGGTTAAACCGTTTAGCCATTATACGTTATAAGCTTTTATTTAATAATACCGTTAAATTCTAAACAATATTTAATATTGTTAAAATATCGACCAACATTTAGGAAACTTTTACTTAACAGCTTTAGGCTCGAATTCGGAAGCTGGAAAAAACGTTCGATAACTTAAGGCTACGCCTGCCTAACTTTTTTTCGCCCGTATAAAGCCTAAAAAGCCAAAGCCTTACGATAAAAAAAGTAAGCCTTAAACTTTCTTAATTTAAATACAAATTTACTTTCGTTTCCTAAATTTTAATAACTTAGCGGATATAATCCTAATAATAAAAATATACCAGATAAAAAATATAGCTAATTAGTTTAAACCTATTATAAGAAATTTTCTGGAAATAAAAAAATAAATAAGAAAGATTTTACTAATAAGATTTTTTAATTTACATTAATTTCGAAAACAAAATGCGCGATAATTTCGGTAATCCGGATAAAAAACGATTAACGGTTTAACAATTTTTATAATTCTGACAAAAACGACTTACGTCCAAGTACGCCGTAACCTTTAAAAGCTTTATAGTTAAGGCAGGATAAAGAAATGACGAAACCGACGCCTTTATTAACATATTTTATAAAAAAATAAAAAATAATATAAAAAATAAAATTATTCGAATTAAATAATTAATTACCTTAGACTGGTATATTAAAAAATAATTAAAATTAATAACTGATAATTTAAAAAATAATAAAAAAAAGATAATATGCCTTATATTCGGGATATAACAAATTTAACCAAAGGAAAAAACGAAACGTACCTTTTACTTTTTACGGAACGGCGTTAGGATTTATGGAATTTGGCGTTATTTACAAATAAGATTAAAGCCAGATTAAATGCTTTAATTATGGCAAAATAGGACATAAGGTTTATAAATATAAAAAACTTAAAAAGTTATAATAAAATAATTAAATCCTTATACCGAAAATTTTTTTTAAAATAATTAAGAAAATAATAATAAAGTTATTAATATGATTTAAGCTAAATATATAATAAGCTTATAGCGAAAGGTCTAATAAAGATTATTACGATAAGAAATTCGACGAAAAACGTAAAAAGCCAAAAAGTTAATGCGATAAATATTACGAATATAGCAAAAAACGTTATAAAGATAATTATAAAAATACCGAAATTAAATAAAAGAACTTTATTCCGGAATACCTGATCGATATAGTAAAATATATGCCATATATTGTTAACGACGAGAATATCCTAATTACAAAAAATAAAAATAATATATATAGGTACGAATTACTTAAATATATTATAAGGGATTTAACTTTTTATACTGTACCGAGCATAACAAAAATAATAAGTAATAATATTAACAGTTTTAAACTATAACCCTAAAAAATATTTAATAATTAGCCCAAATAAAGAATTGGCCTAAAGGGAAATAATATCTGTAAAAAGACCCTTTTTATTATTATGGATAATATAATTATTAAACGGAAAAGGAATTAATTCAAAGTACGGTAAAAAAGTATTGTTAAAAGATTTTTACGGATTTTTATTTTCAATTAGTATTTATTATAAATCCTAACGAAAAAAAGTTATTAAGGAAAAAATACGTTAATTTATAGGAAATCTTTAAAACGACAGCTAAAATAACGTATAATAAAATATAATCGTAAATATAAAAAAACAATTTATCTAATAAAAAGAAAAATTGCAAAAACACCAAAAATAATTAATACGGTTCGAAAAAATAATATGCCGATAATAACGATAGATATGATAATTTAACGCGTTATACACAAAAATATAAATAAGGTTCGATAAATTCGAATAGGAATTAAAAAAAGAAAATTACTTATAAAAAAGCTGCAAAATAACGAAACCTAAAGGAATTAAAAGAAATTCCCGAAAAAAAACTTTAAACGCGACGATAAGAAACGTTAACGACCTTATTATTTTGGAAATATAAATCGGAACGTATCAATATATCGCAATGGTGGATTACGGAGCTTTAAACGGAAATTATATTATATTAAATATGGTTAATAAGTTTAAATTAGCATAAAAATACAAATTAAAACATTATATAATAACAAATGCCGAAAATTAGGAATTCGTTAAGGATAACGGAAAATTTATACGTAAAATTAATTATTTCGAAATTTTTATTAAAAAATAATATTAAACGATTAATTTCGATATTATTTTATTTGGGAATTACGATAAGATCTTAAAATTATTATAAATATGCCAATACGGAATCTTAATTAATAGCAAAATTAATTAAGTAAAATTTACCTTATATCTTATTAATAAATAAAAAATAACAAATTAAAATTTTAACATTTAATTAATAATAACGACAAATATAAGCATAAAAATATAATAAATACCTTATTACCTAAAGGAACAAAATATAAAAAGAAGGATAAGTATTAAAAAAATATAACATATTATTATTATTATTAAAGCGAAATTAAAATGATTAAATAACGATTTAAAATAATAAAAATAATAACTTAAGAAATTAGAAAATCTAATAAATATGTTATTATAATATTATAAATATAAGTAGCTTTTTAGGAAAAGGCTTAATACGAAATTATTAAAATATAACGAATAAAATTATGAAATAATCTTTAAAAAAGGATTTTCAACAAGATTTTACCTAATTTATAATTTCAAAAAATACCTCAAAATTCGGATTTAAAAAGGATAAATTCGACCTTCTAAATTATCGATAAGTTACTCGATATTTTTCGTATTTCAAAAAATAAAGAATTACGACTTATAGTTAATTATCGATAATTAAAGGATATTATAATTAAAAATCGAATATTATTACTTTGAATTACGGAAATAAAAAACTAATTTTATAAAACCAAATAATTCATAATATTCGATCTTAAAAATAAATATAACCTTATTAGGATCAAAAAAAATACGAATAAAAAATAAATTTCAAAACGAAATACGGATTATTTAAATATTTGGTTATATTAATAAAATATATAAATATATTAATAATTACTTAACAAATAATTAATTACGTATTATAACAATATTTCGATATTTTTGTCGTTTATTATCTCGACGATATTTTTATTTTCTTAAAAACGGAAAAAGCATATATTAAATATATTTATAAAGTTCTTCAGATTTTACAAAACGCAAAATTACTTATTAACGCAAAAAAAGCTTAATTACATATATAAGAAATAAAATATCTAAAATATATTATTATTTTAAAATATATTAAAATAAACTTTGAAAAAATCGTTACAATTATAAAATAACAAACGTTAACCACGGTTAAAAAAAGTATAAATATTCCTTGGATTCCCCAATTACTATAAGAAGTTTATTCGAAACTTTAATAAGATAATTATATTCCTTATAAATTTTACGAAAAAAAATTAAAATAAACGCCAAATATAAAAAAGACGTTTTAAGATATTAAGGATGCAATTATGAACAAATTAATATTAATTATATATAATATAAACCGTTCCATTAAGCTAAATACCAATATTTCGGATTATATATTAAACATAATAATCGGATAATAAAATAATTAAAACAAATTATACCTTATTATATTTATTTCGTACAAACTAAAAAAAACCGAATTTAATTCCGGTATTCCAAATAAGAAGTTTATGGCTATAATTATGGCATTTCGGGAATTTAGGTGTTTTTTAAAAGAAAGCTTATACCAGGTTAAAATTTATACGGATTGTTAAAATCTTACCCGATTTACTACAATTAGGAAACTTATAAAACGATAACTTCGTTACGCGAAAAAATTGGCGAACTTCGACTTTATTATTATCCACAAAAAGGGATCGAAAAACGGCGAAGTAAATATCTTAAGTAAACAACCAAACTTTAAGGAAAAATTAATTAAAATTAATTATATAATTTTTGATATTATTATATAAAGATATTTACGCTTACGGCAAATTACGACAATTCGGGCAATACCTTACGATATACATTAAAAAATTTAATAACATAACGATAATCTTTTAGAAAACCAAAAAACGAATAAAATATAAATTTCAAAAAAATATTAAAAAAACTTAATACGAAAAATATACAAACATCAATTACATAAATATCCAGAGATTTATAAAACCCTAAAATAGTTTTAACGTATATATTCTTTTCTTAAAATAAAATTAATAATATAAAGAATTATGCGACAATACAACGTTTACGCCAAAACAAAGGCTCGATAATATAAGCCATACGGAAAATTACAACTATTACCAATTGTAAAACGACCATGATATTTAATTATAATCGATTTTATTATTAAATTTCCTATATCAAAAAATCCAATTACAAAAATATATTACGATAACATCTTTGTAATCGTCGATCGATTTACGAAATTTTCTTATTTTTTACCATATTATAAAAACACAAATGCTAAATAATTGGCATATATTTTTTTTCAAATATATTTTTAGCATATACGGATTACTAATGGAAATTATATCAAACAAAAAATTAATAATTACATCCAAATTTTGGCAAAACCTTATAATATAAATCGGCTTAAATTACAAATTATTTAACGTATTTAAACTATAAATAAATAAATAAATAAAATAAACAAATTAAATCTTAAAACTTTACTTACAATATTATATTAATTATAAACAAAATAATTAAATTAAAAAATTACCGATAGTACAATTAATATATAATACCAATTATTACGAAAATATTAAAATAATATTTACGAATATAAATTTTGGTTTTATTCCGGAAATTTACAAAAACATATGTAACGATAATTTAATTAATATCAAAATAGTTTTTACGTTAAAACAATTACGATAATTATATTAGGAATTAAAAATAGAATTGAAATTCGTACGGAATTAAATAAATAAATATTATGATTAAAAAAAGTTAAAAAAATTAATTTTCGAAAAGGGAAAATTAATTTTCTTCGTTACAAAAAATATTTAAATAAAACGATTTAACAAAAAATTCGATTTTAAATATATCAATCTATACAAAATCGCCAAAAAAATCTTAAAAAATAATTATTAATTAAAACTTTTACCAAAAATTAAATTTTATCCAATCTTTTATATTTCCTTATTCGAATTAATAACAAACATAATCAAAATATATACGACATAAAATAACGTAAAAATAAAAACCGAATAAATATATAAAGTAAAAAAAATCCTTAATATACGAAAATAACACGGATTTACCTAATATCTAATTAAATAAAAAAAAACACCTAAATTCCGAAAATACTTAGGAATTTACCAAAAACCTTATTAACGCTTAACGCCTATTAAAAGATTTTTACCAATAACGCCGAAATCGGCAAAGTCAAAAGTTCCCCAGTTAATAAACGATCAATCTATGGATTTCAGGTTGGACCAATCGAAAGAAAAAACGGCCTCCGCCGTAACAGCCTTGGCGGCTTCCCGATTAACTTATTTTTTTCGACGTTCCAATTTATCTAATTTCTTTAAGGACCGAAGCCCACGAAATAATATACGTACTATACGATCGGCCCATAATTTCTTTTGTTTTCGAAAACGATAAACCTTAACTTATACCTGCTTTGCTTTTTCCTTGGTTTTTTCAAGTTTTATTTTAACCTTAAGGTAATTAAAAACGAGCTTTTCGAATTAAAAAGTAAAAAAGCCGTTAACATTACAAAGGCCTTAATTCCGCATTACGTACTTTTTATATTTGGAAAAATCCGACGAAAAAGTACGACAAAATAACAACCCGTAACAAATATAATAAAAACATATTAACATATTTACGGTTCGAAAAATAATTAATTTAAGCAAATTATTTCGTTTTTTCGTTTTTCTGTTAATCGGTTTTTTAATACGATTTAATATAATAACAGAAAAAAGACTTACAAAAAAAGAAATCTTCGGGACGAAAATTATAAAAAAGGAAAATCGTATTATAACCTAACGGGCTGCGGCCTCAAAAAACGGTCGTAACGGTAACTAAGCCATATAAGTCGAATTACGTAATAACTTGACAGGATCGATCGTAAAACCTTTAAAGCCAGGCTTGACAGAATTAATCGTAAAGCCTTTAAAGCCGGGCTCGACAAGATAAAAAAATTAAGTATAAAAACATTTATTAATTCCATAATTTAAATAATTTCAACTTACAATACTTATTAATACTAAGTATTTGCAATATATATCGCACCCTTGGCGTTACGAAACGTAATACGTTATTATATTTATTGCTCAGATTTCCATGATATTTCTGCCAATATAAACCCGTCGACTTAAGGTTTAATAATTGGTTAAACCGCCTAGCCGTCACATTTTCACTTTTTTAAAAGTTAATTTTTTAATCTTTTTTGGTTATAATATTTGTTTATTTAATTTAGTAAAAAGTTTAATTCTATTTTTATTTTTTAAATATAATTTTCGTAATTATTTTTATATAAAATTATTTTAGTATTAATTAGATTATCATTACGTACTTTTAGGTAAATTTTTAAAATAAATTCAAAATTTGCATAAATTAATATTATTTTGAATTTTTTATAATAACTGATATTTTAAGTTATATTAAATAATAAGTAACTTTTTAACTTAATTATTTTATTTATAATTAATATAATATTATAACTTGGTTTTTAAAATTTGATTCGTTCGTTTTATTTATGTATGTATATAAAATTTAAATACGTTAAATAATTTGTGATTTAGGCCGATCTGTATTATAAGACTTTATTAAAAGTTTAAATACAAATATTAATCTTTTATATAAAATAATCTTTATTAATAATAGGTATATATTAAAAATATGTTTGAAAAAATATATGCTATTTATTTAACGTTTATATTTTTATAATTTAATAAAAAGTAAGAAACTTTTATAAACCGATCGACGATTATAAAAATGCTATTATAATATATTTTAAAAACTTAACGATTTAATATAAAGAAATTAATCATAAAATTAAATATAACTAAATATTATAATCGTTTTACGACTAATAATAACTATAATTCTTCGTATGGCTTATTTTGTTAAACCTTTATTCTAAGGTAAATATCGTATTAATATATAATTTTTATATCATTAATTTTATTCTGGAAAAGGAATATATGCGTTAAAATTGTTTTCAGGTTTTATAAATCCTTGGATATCTGTATAACTAATATTTACTTATGTTTCGTACTAAATCCTTTTAATATTTCTTTAAAACTTATATTTTATTTATTTTTTGGGTTTTTAGAAAACCGTCGTTATACTGCTAAATCTTTTAATCGATTTTAAAAAGCACAGCTTAAATTGTTGCAATTTATTACAAACGTAAATATCTTTCTATAATAATATGAAAAATTATATAATTAATTTTAATATATTTTTCTTCGAAATTTAATCGCTTACTGAAAACATTTGCTTTGTTATTTTCTAAATTTTCTTATAGATAATAACGAAATCGAAGTTCGCCAATTTTTTTGCATACCAAAATTATCGTCCGATAAGTTTCTTGGTCGTAATAAAACGGATAAGATTTTAATAATCTGTATAAACTTTAACTTAATACAAATTTCGCTTTAAGAAATGCTTAAATTTCGAAATACTATAATAATGGCCATAAATTCCTTATTTAAAATATTATAATTAAATTTAATTCCTTTTAACGTATTTAAAAGAATACAATAAAATATAATTTGTTTTAATTATTTCGTTATCCGATTACTGCGCTTAACGCATAATCCGAAATATCAGGTTTTAATTTAATAAGGCCGTTTAAATTATATATAATTAATATTAGCTCGCTGGTAATTACATTCTTGATATTCTGAAATATTTTTCCGTTTCTGACGTCAATTTGAATTCTTTTTTTTTATAAGGTTCGTTAGGAATATAATTATTTTGCTAGAGTTTCGAATAAACTTTCAATAGTAATTAGCGAATCCAAGGAATACCTGTACTTTTTTAACCGTCCTTAACGTTTATTATTCCATAATTACATCGACTTTTTGAGGTTTATCCTAATATATCCCGGGATAATAATATATCCACGATATTCCATTTTCTATACGTAAAATTAACCTTTTTCTACGTTAACAAATAACTTTACGTTTTATAAAGCTTAAAAAACTTTATAACCATATTTTATATATGCTTTTTCCGTTTTTGAAAAAAATGAAAATATTGTCGAAATAGCAAAAAACGAAAATATCGAAATATTCTTATAATACATAATTTATTATTCATTAGAAAAATATTAATACTTTATAAATCTCATTAACGTAATTAAGTATTTAAATAGTTCGTATTTCGTTCTAAAGGTTATTTTTTATTTATATTCTTTTTTAACTTTAATAACGTTATATTTATCTTTAAGATCGAAGATTATAAATTATTAGATTGCGTAAAATCGGTTTCTTATATTTATGATTAAAGTTAATAATGTTCGATTTTTAATAATAATATCGTTTATTTCTTGATAATTAATTACAAATCGCAATTTTTTCGTTTTTCTTTAATACGAAAAATATAAAATATCCTACTAATAACTTCGAAAGTCGAATTTATCTTTTTTATAACCGATTTTCCAGGTATTTTTTAAAAGTACATAATTCATTTTTGTTAGAGTTATAAATAAGGTAAAACTTCGTTAAAAATCCTTTCTTAAAAATTATCTCATAATCCTATTTGTTATATTCTGGTAATTTCGTATTAAGCTTTTTTTCAAAACTCTTTATATCTATAGTATTATGATAATATATTAATTAAATGTTTTAATTTTTACGGCTGCTATTTTAGATTGTTATTTTGTTATTTTAGCTTCGCTTTAATAATAATAACAATACGTTATTGTTTTTAATGCTTATTTTCTTTTTTATATCTTATCTCTTTATGTAATAAGATTTTTATCGTATCCTTAGACTTATATTCGTCGCTATCTCCGATCGAATATTAAGACCTTAATTTCTTCTTTTTTTATTTGCTAATAAGGCATAAGATAAACTTTATCTGGCCAATTTCTTTATTAATTAAAATTTTGTATTAGCGTATCTATAGTAACCCTAAGATTATATTATAATTCCCGAATAGAACGATATCAAAATTAATTATTTAATATCGTCCTTAGATAAGAATGTCGAAATAATTAATTTCGCGTATAAACCTTTCGTTATCGTAGGCGAATTCCTGATCTTCGACATTTATTGCTATATAAGGTTTTAATTTATATCTTTATAAAAGTTAGAACTTATTAACTATATTTAGTTCAATATAATTCCCGCCTAAAACTCCGTAATTTATTATTACGGTATATTAATACGTTCCGATTTATATATCTAAAGTAATAAAGTTATGAACGGTTCTTATTATCGCGTTTAAAACCCTTTTTAGAAATTCTTTTTAACTTTTTTAAATTTCGTTATCTCACGCTTTTTTTATAGATAACCTTTTTTTAATTTCTATTCGAATTTATCGAATTTTGTTTGTATTTTTGCATTTAACGCGTTGATTTTGCTGTATTTATTGTTATTGCCGGCGTATTAGTTTTTAGAATTATATAAATTATTTTTAATTCTGCTATAATTCTTTTCCTTAACAAGTACACTGTTTTTTATAGTTTTAACTATATTCTATTATACGTCGTTTTAATTATTATTTTAAAACTTTCTTATAAGCTAACGTATTTCTTTTTTAATAACTTTTTTCGTAAAGGTTTGTAATAAATACCAATTAAAAATGGAAATCTGTAATAACCTTTTAGTAATACTTTTCCGTTTAATAGTTATACCATTAATAATAACAAAAAAGGTTTTCCTACGAACATTATTTTTTTAGGCCAACTCTTTATTTCGACCAGTTATTAAATATTTTCTAAGCTTATAAATCGAAGATATCGATATTATTATTTATTGTTTTTATTATTTCCGATGCGGTTTAAAAAGTCGAAGCCTTTATAATATATACGAGTAATTCTTTTATAGATATATTATTTTTATTTCTCGTAATCGGGATATTTTCGTTGTCGGTAATATATAACATATATTTTGCTATATTGATTAGGGGTTTCGAATCGAATCCATTTTATTTAATTCTAATATTTGCATAATTATCTTTATAATGTTTTTTATTATATTTTTAATATTTATTAAACCTGCTTTTTAGCTTTTTGTATTTTTCGTTAAAGTTCTTATTATAATAACCTTCGTTAGGTTTTTTGCTATAGGGGGTCTAATATATGCTTAGGCCGAATTATGTTAATAAGTTTCTTTCCGTTTTTTTTTATTCTTTTTGGATTATCTCTTAAATACGGGTTTTTAATTATCCTGTCGAGGTTTTTTAGATACTTTACACCATACTGTCTTATGTCCTATTCTGTTATAATTAAAGCATTTAATTTAGCTCCAATTTTTTCTATAAGTAACTTCTAATTTTACAAGCCTTAGTTCCGTGCCGTAAGAAATATTACCGTATCGAAAAATGTTAATATTAGCTATATATCGAGATTTATTATTATTATTTCT